>JASANA010003738.1:0-22397 GCA_030248095.1 Ptycholaimellus sp. GST1_10
ATCTTTCTTCACCGCTTCGCGCATGTAGCCAACGGTGTAGCATTGCTTCTTGACGCAGCGCTTGTCGTTATAGGCCTAGTCGGTGGAACAGGCTGGAGGAAGATGCAGCCGGGAATTGGGGCTGTTGGCCGCAGTAGCAGAAAGTTCGTAGGCCTTCTCCTTCTTGCTGCCGGCGCTCTGCTGCCGGTTCCGGACAATGAGGCCAGCCTCGCATTCGTCGCAGAGCTGAGTTGCGGGTCCTGTGCAGGGGTCGCTGCGGCACTTGATTTGAGACGCTTTTGTAGTAGGCCGCAAAATGGACAGGCAACCAAAGCATAGCGACGAAATTAGGAAACAATGGATTAGGAAATTAATGTTTGACAATGGATAAATTCAAAGCTGACAATTTATAATGCATGTTTGATTTTCCGAATTGGTGCAAAGCGGGTTGTGACTTAAATTGAGTGTAAATCTTAAGTTTTTTGTCCATTTAGATATCAAAAGAAACGAAAATAAAGATTAACGATAACATGAAATAAATAAAGGCAAAAATTGAACAAAGGTTAATGAGTAAACATGCCAATTTCCTAATCCATTTATTTGTTTGTTCAAGCATTAAAAAAAACAATCAGAATTTTCAAGAACTAATTGCCAACATTTGAGTTAAATTACATTGAGCAAATCCTTTTTGAGATCAATTGTTCTCTTTTTGAGATCAACCTCAATTGTAAACCAGTTATTTTCTTCATTTTCTTTTCTAACCTTAAAATCTGAGGCCTATGATCGGGAAAATATAATCACATACTATAATCGGGAAAAATAGTAAAAATTTATTTTTTGATAGTCCCTCCGAAGTTTCTTGCATAGAATATTGCACTACAGATCATTTCTCCTTTTATTGTGGATTACAGTAGGATTTGCGTTTGCCACTTGCTAATGCCTTGGATGCAATAAGGTTTTATTTTGCAAACGAAAGCGAAATTTCATATCACGGACAGATAAGTATCACAAAACTAAACTTGGCTTTTCAACCAGAAGGGCAATGGCCATGAATTTGGAAACATACTTCACAAAATGTCTGGCCTGCAATAATGTCTGGTCAACATTAGACATCAAAACCCGGTGGAATCTAGTCATAAAAGAAGACGCTGATTCTCGAAGTTTTAGTTTGAATCAACTAGATCATTTGTCACAATCTCGACCTTATTTTTGCGCGGCCAAAGGCTGCCTGCGCGGAGGGCAGGGCAGTCAGAGCTCCGTAGCGTCAGGGCATGGGTGCGAAGGCCCCGGAGCGTAGCCTAGCATGCGAAGCATGCTAGGTGAAGCGTAGGGGCCGTAGCACCCGTGCCCGGAGGCCGGAGGAGCTCTGGCGCCCTGCCCGAAGCGGCGGGCGGCCAAGGCCCGCTTAAGACAGCCTTTTTGAGAAAATCAAGAAAAGTTTTAGAAGGCAAGGACACTCTTTTTCCGACCCCCATTTTTTATGATTGGATATTGAAAAGCAAACAATTTTATACTATGTCCCAAATGGACAGCTCATATGATGGTCTCTATCACCCATAATAGCTCATTTTGTGAGGCAGGGTCAGGCAAAATGGCAAAAATGCGGGTTTTTTGACCTTCAGCACTAAAATGACTGTTGCAAGTCATAGACACAATGGGGAATTTCAAAAATTTCAAGAAGAGGGGTAGATTCACAAGAATTAGTACTGTCGAACTGTACTTTTTAAATAGTTTCAATACGAGAAATTTTGGGGGTGTTAAAATGTAAAAACAAGAAAAACACGAAATTGGGGGGGAAAAAATTTAAGCAAAAAAAACTGATTTCACCCTAAAATTTTCAGTTTGCATCCAAATGGTTGTGATTTTTGAAATTTGCGTTAATTTTTGGTCCATAAAAGTTATTTAGTTTCCATCCGAGGGATGTCCTGTTATGATCTTCATTGGCAAATTTTTTGATGGTAATCACCAAAAATGGTCCTATGTTATAACATAGGCAAAAATTGGGCAAAAAATTTTTTGCTTCAAAATTAAATTTTTTGGGCACGGAATGCATTCCTCTATGGTCCCTCCGACCTCGCTGTGACATTTTTTTGCCCATCATGTTCTTCAATCTGATGAAATTGTAATGCCCATTTTCCTATGCTTTAACATTGTCTATGCTATAACATAGGAAAACTGGTGTTTCAGTTTATGCATATTGATATTATTTTTGGAAAAACTAATGTCACAGCGAGGTGGGAGGGACCATAGAGGAATGATTCATGCCCAAAAAATTTAATTTTGAAGCAAAAATTTTTTGCCCAATTTTTGCCTATGTTATAACATAGGACCATTTTAGTGATTACAATCAAACATTGCCATGAAGTCATAACAGGACAGCCCTCTGGATGGAAACTAAATAACTTTTATGGACCAAAAATTAACGCAAACTTCAAAAATCACAACTATTTGCATGCAAACTGAAAATTTTAGGGTGAAATCAGTTTTATTTGCTTAAATTTTTTCCCCCCATTTCGTGTTTTTCATTTTTATGAGCTATTTACACCCCCAAAAAGTGTCGGATTGAACCATTCAAAAGCACAGTTTTATAGTACTAATTCTTGTGAATCTACCCTTCTTGAAATTTTTGAAATTCATTGTGTCTATGACTTGCAACAGTCATTTTAGTGCTGAAGGTCAAAAACCCGGATTTTTGTCCTTTTGCCTGACCCTGCCTCACAAAATGAGCTTTTATGCGTGATAAAGACCATCATATGAGCTGTCCATTTGGGACATAGTATAAAATTGTTTGTTTTTCAATATCCAATCATAAAAATGGGGGTCTGAAAAAGTGTCCTTGCTTTTCTCAACCCTACCAAATACTCTGTCTTAAGCAGTTACCCCATTTTTGCGTCCGTCTGTCCGCATATATCCAGTATATGAATGCTAAGCCTTGTCCGTTACGAGATAACTTCGCGCAAGCCCAATTCAGTAGCTGCATGGGAAGTGAGAACATTTTTGGGTAAATCGGGGGCGCTGAACAAGAATATGTTTTTGGCAGCTTGCTCCGATCACGGGAATGTGCTTAAAACGTTGAAAATGTGAGTTTTTTCAATGTTTTCCATCTGCGCAGTTTTTGAAAGCTATCCAATCGGGTGATATTGCACTCCTTAAAGATAATTTTCCAAACTGATTGACTAACCAGTGTCCATCTCGGGCAGCCTTACCTCTCTTAGGTTTGGTGCCTAATCTTTGAGTCCCTAGAGGACAGCTAGGTGTTTGCTAAAAGAGGTCATTTGTAAGACCACAAAAAAGGCTAATGCAGTGAAAAAAGTGTATGACCACAAAAGTAGGGGACCATGAAATTGAGCCCGCTAGCGCCAACCGCATTTCAAATTGGCTTTAAATTTCGTATTATTTTTTATTGCATTCAATAGACACTTATTTTATATGAAAAATACCATTGGAATTGTTAAAATTATTTAAGAATTAGCTTTTCCTCGCCTTCTGTTGGCGAATTGCATTCATTTGGTGTGGTTTTTAAATTTTGGTTGCTGGTTGGGAGTTGCAAAAGCAGTAGTCAGGTAGACCAAAAAAGAGGCTACTGCATGAAAAAGGCTGAGCACCCGTGTAGGCAGACACATGCAGCCTAGACCAAAAGGTATCGCCATCATGCACTTATCTTAGTCTTTTCCTTGGCATTTGCTTGCTAAATATTGCATAAAAAAAATCCATTGAATGAAGTGGAATTGAAGAAAGCGAAAATAAAATGAATCAAATAATGGTATAGCTCAAAATATACTAATTCTTTGATTTTTTTAAATCATATTAAAAGTAAGTTAAGAATCATTAAAAAGGCGAAAAAAACAACAATATGCAAGGGGGAAAACAAAAAAAAAAAAAAAAAAAAAAATAAAAATAATATGCTCAAAAATATACTTTGATTATTTCAAAAATAATATTAAAATGTAAGATTAAGAATCATAAAAAAGTGCAAAAAAATATCAATAAACACCAAGGACATAAAACCAAAAATAGATAAAATGAAAATGATTCGCAAGAAACGAAAGAGTTAATGCAATAGAAAATTGCAACATAAGATAGTTAGAATATATTAATCGAAGGGAATGGAAAATAATAAAAGTGAAAACTAAATAAACATCTGAACAAATTCTCAGTTGCAAATTTGAATTCACTTTGAAATAAATTTGAATAAAAAGAAAAACTAATTAGCTCAACAAAGAGCAAACATCGCACAAACTTTGACCTAACCTATAGTGGAAAAAAATAAAAGAGATTAAATTTAGAACAATTAATAACAGACATGAAATAAAATAGCATAGAAGATTAATAAGAAAGAATACAAGTTCAGAATAAATAATATTCAGAGTAACGTGAAAATATTAATTTGCAAAAAGAAGAATTAAGCAACAGAAATTTACCATGATAAAAAAATTTAAAAATTAAACAAGATATCAAAAGAGAAACAGAAAATTCAATATGGCAATTTTATTTGATTTTGAACTATAAATCAACAAAAATACACAAATCAATAAGCAAAATTTATGATGTGCGCCGCAGGCCCTCCCACTAAGTAGCACCGTGTAGCGGGACCCATGCAGCCAATGGTTTGAATTTTTTGCATGCATTAGGTATTTTATTTTATTTGCTAAATGGCGTTGAAATTATTAATTAAAATTAATTGAGAATTAACTGAGTTACAACTAATCGAAATTTGAGCTTCTGGTGACCTACTCAATTCTGCAATGTTTTGGCAAGAAGCAAAGACAGTTTGAATTGATATGGAGAATGCTGAAGATGTTGCATCGTATAAACGCCACTGATCATGAACTACAAATAAAAAGGAATGACAAAAGAAATAAATGAAAATAAAAATATAGTTTTTCTGCATAAAAGAAAAAGTTCGCAACTTGGAATAAAAAGCATCCATGAATACAAAAATATGAAACCAGCAGCCATAAAGCCAAGATACAGAAAGTTTTATTTCTTTGTTTGAACAAGGGAAATTCAGATCGTATCCTTGCCAGTTGATTAAATATTTCAGTTTTTAATCCATGATTGATAGATCATTGATAAATCTGAAAAAATAAAAAAAACTTTAGTAAACAATCAATCGAACAAAATTAATTTTCAGTACAATATGCAGAATAGTAAAATATGCAAAATTACATAAACATAGAATGCAAATATGTAAAAAAGAATGTTAGGAATCCGAAGGACATTAAAATAAGCATAAAATTGCGTATGCGTGTGCTTTACCACAGAGTGAAGACAGTAAAATTCACTAAAACATACTCTAAAGAATTGCCAGAAATAATAATGTGCGCCGCAGGCCATCCCAACCTAGTCCATCCTATAAAAGCTGAGACGTGTCTGTAGCGTGAACACGCCGCGCAGTCCCAATTCAAGCTGTATCTAGGAAGTTAAGGGCTTTTTGGGTAACTCGTGGCCAGGGAACACGATGGTGTTATACCCAGCTTGATCCGAGCACGGGAAAGTGCTTAAAACCTCGAAAATGTGAGCTTTTTCAATGTTTTGCATCTGCGCAGTTTTGGAAAGCTACCCAATCTTTCAATGTTGCATTCTTTCTTTAAACTTAACTTTCCATACAGCTTGGCAAATCCGTGCAATTCACAGACAGCCTTTCCTCTTTTTGGAATGGTGTCTGTTCTTTGAAGTCCCTCGAGGACAGCCAGGTGTTTGCTGTTGCATTCATTTGGTGTGGCCACTGGGTGGGGGTTTCTAAAAGAGTCATAAGACCACAAAAGAGGCGAATACATGAAAAAAGCAGAGCACCAATGTAGCGGGACCCATGCAGCCCAAGTTCCAAATTCGTGTTTGAATTTTTGTTTTGCATTCAAAAGATATCTATTCAACATGCATTTTTGCATTCAATTCAAAGATATAAGAAAATATTATGCCTTCAGAAAATGAATGGTTGAAAATTATGAAAAGAGTGGATGAATCATTTAAAAGAACCGTAAAAAATTTAATTTACAGCATGGGCAAAAAAACAATATATATATAAATTAAATTTTGCATGAAAACAGCATTTTAAAAGATATGAAACAAGAAAAAGTGAAAGCAAAAAAAATATTCGAATATGAATGACAAATGGTATTACAAATTTCTGGTCAAATGATAAATAAACTAAAACACTTTAACAAATTACCAAAAATTATGATGATGTGCGCCGCAGCCCCACCTAGTCCATAATATAAAAGCTGAGACGTTCTTCGCGCCGGTCACTTTTTGTATTAGCCGCGACGCCGTTCCGATCCACTTAAAACTTTTTCCCCTTTTCTTTTCTTGATACTGCACGTTTTGAGTTTGAATGTTACTCACCACTTAACTTCCCTCCCGTCACTTCCTCCATTACATAAGCTATACATCGTTACGCCTCTCCCAACCTAGTCCATAATATAAAAGCTGAGACGTGTCTGTAGCGTGAGCACGCCGCGCAGTCCGAATTCAAGCTGTATCTTGGAAGTAATAGCCTAATAGGGAAAACCTCGCCGGGGAAACCCAGGGGGCTTAAAACCCCTTTATACCCTATCGGGAGAATGTTTAAAAAAACATAAATTTTTGGAAAAAATTTTTTTTTTGGGGGTTTTTCCGCCCCACATTTTGCCTGGAAATTAAATTCGCAATTCAGTTTTTTTCATTAAAAAAAAAATAACTTTACCTTCAAAAAGGCGTTGGAATTTTTAAAAACGGTTATAAAAAGCTGAAGCAACACAAAAAAAAAAAATTTTTAATAAACACTCCTTTCGGCCTTCCCCCGCCACCCCTATAATATATAAAAAAAAAAAAAAAAAATAAAGCATATTTTATTATCAACGTCTGCGTCTGTTGAGGCCTAACAGGCTGGCTTGATTTTGGCATGTCTGGAGTTGGCTATGTGCGCCGCAGGCCCATACCATACTAGTCCATATATATAATAGAGGAGCCTGTCCTGTGAGTGAGCATTTCGCGCGCCATGAGGGAAGCTTCTGGTGAGGAGTTAAGAGTGTTATTGGGTAAATCAGGGCTGGGGAACACGATTTTGAAAGGAACAGCTTGCACCGATCACGGGAAAGTGCTTAAAACATCGAAAATGTGACTTTTATCAATGTTTTGCAACTGCGCAGTTTTGAAAGCTACTCATTGAAGTGAAGTTTTAGCCATTACACATAAATATTCCCAAACAAATAAGCCTCGAACCTCTTTGGCAACCTAACCCCACTCGGGTTGGGTGCCTAATCTTTGAAGTCCCTTGAGGACAGCCAGGTGTTTGCTGTTACATTCACTTGGTGTGGCTGTAATTTGGCCACTGGGTGGGGTGTGGTTTGTAAAAGAGTCAAAAGACCAAAAAAGAGGCAAACGCATGAAAAAAGCTGAGCACCCGTGTAGCGGGACCCATGTAGCCCAATCAATACACATTATGTGGTTATTAAAAGAGTCAAATGACCAAAAAAAGGCAAACGCATGAAAAAAGCTGATCACCCATGCGGCATTTTCCCAACTTTCTTTTCCATTTTCTTTTCAAATCTGTCGCCATCCCTTCCTTTGCCTCCTTTCCCTTCCAATACTCAATCAATTGTCTCCATGCTCCATTCCAATTTCCTATCTACAAACCAAAAAACAAACCCCCAAACTATAATTTTGGGTCCATTTTGGTGCTTAGATGATTTCAAAAATCAGTGTCCCGGATATAAACAATATTTAGAAATTATGGAAATATAGGAAAAACCTCCAAAAATCACCAAAAATAACCATTTTTGCCAGGTTTTGTCAAAACTTTTTTTTTCGAGTCCAACTGGCCCCCAAAAACATCCAACTATCCCCCAAAAATGAAAACTTATCCAATAATCCCCCCTTTAAATTATTTAAACACATCAAAACTATTTTTTCGATTCCAACTATCATCCCAAAACTTATCCAATTATCCGCCCAAATGAAAACTTCTCCAATAACCCCCCCCCCCCCCAAATGATTACTTATCCAATCCCCCTGCGCCAAATGAAAACTTATCCAACTACTCCCCCAAATGAAATCTTATCTACTTATCCAAAAACGTGTTGGAGGATAGTGGGAGAAAGCCAAATGAATTGTAGTAAAACTCCTTACTGCAGCCGGCTTTCTATTACCAATTTGAACTTTTTGTTATCCATAATTTCTGTACCTGCTTCCTTATAGTCGCGGAAGGCGACGGCGAAGCTCAGCCTAAATCCTACAATTCATTTGCCTTCTTTTTATCATCAGATTGCACCCCAGCCGTTTGCCCTGTTTAACCTTGTGGCCTCCCCCATTCGTTTGCCTCCCTTTCTGCAAATCCGCATTTTTTTGGTTACGATTTTTTGTTTGTAATTTGGAGCCCTTCCTCAAATGAAATCTTATCCAATTACCCCCCCCCCCCAAATTTAAGGACGCTTTAAACATGGTAAAACGCATCAATATTACTTTTTTTAGAGTTCAACTGTCCCCCCAAAAAACATCCAACAAAGGAAAACTTATCCAATTATCCCCCAAATTTAATGGAGATTTAAACATATTTAAACGCATCATAACTTTTTTCAGTAACAACTGTCACCCCCCGAAAACTTATCCAACTACCCCCCCCCCAAATGATAGTTTACCCAATTACCCCCATCCCAAATTGAAAACTAATCCAATTTTCCCCCCGTGCCAAATGAAAACTTATCCAACTACTCCCCCTAATGAAATATTATCCAATTATCCAAAAACGCGATGGGGGATAGTGGTAGATAACCAAATAAATTGAAGTAAAGCTCCTTACTGCATCCGACTTTTATTACCCATAAAATTTGTAATTCTGGTCATCAGTAATTTCTGTAGCTGCTTCCTTATAGTCGCCGTAGGCCTATTTAGGCTCACCCAATCCTCCCATGTAGGGCGGTGGATGCCAGATGCTTTTACAGGCCTATTTAGGCTCACCCAATCCTCCCATGTAGGGCGGTGGATGCCAGATGCTTTTACAGGCCTATTTAGGCTCACCCAATCCTCCCATGTAGGGCGGTGGATGCCAGATGCTTTTACAGGCCTATTTAGGCTCACCCAATCCTCCCATGTAGGGCAGTGGATGCCAGATGCTTTTACAGGCCTATTTAGGCTCACCCAATCCTCCCATGTAGGGTGGTGGATGCCAGATGCTTTTACAGGCCTATTTAGGCTCACCCAATCCTCCCATGTAGGGCGGTGGATGCCAGATGCTTTTACAGGCCTATTTAGGCTCACCCAATCCTCTCATGTAGGGCAGTGGATGCCAGATGCTTTTACAGGCCTATTTAGGCTCAACCAATCCTCCCATGTAGGGCGGTGGATGCCAGATGCTTTTACAGGCCTATTTAGGCTCACCCAATCCTCCCATGTAGGGCGGTGGATGCCAGATGCTTTTACAGGCCTATTTAGGCTCACCCAATCCTCCCATGTAGGGCGGTGGATGCCAGATGCTTTTACAGGCCTATTTAGGCTCACCCAATCCTCCCATGTAGGGCGGTGGATGCCAGATGCTTTTACAGGCCTATTTAGGCTCACCCAATCCTCCCATGTAGGGCAGTGGATGCCAGATGCTTTTACAGGCCTATTTAGGCTCACCCAATCCTCCCATGTAGGGTGGTGGATGCCAGATGCTTTTACAGGCCTATTTAGGCTCACCCAATCCTCCCATGTAGGGCGGTGGATGCCAGATGCTTTTACAGGCCTATTTAGGCTCACCCAATCCTCCCATGTAGGGCGGTGGATGCCAGATGCTTTTACAGGCCTATTTAGGCTCACCCAATCCTCCCATGTAGGGCGGTGAATGCCAGATGCTTTTACAGGCCTATTTAGGCTCACCCAATCCTCTTATGTAGGGCGGTGGATGCCAGATACTTTTGCAGGCCTATTTAGGCTCACCCAATCCTCCCATGTAGGGCGGTGGATGCCAGATGCTTTGATTACCCATAAAATTTGTAATTCTGGTCATCAGTAATTTCTGTAGCTGTTTCCATATAGTCGCCGTAGGCGACGGCGAAGCTCAACCTAGTCTTATATAATACGGGTGATGCCATTTTGGGGGGTGCCTCGGCGCCACCTGGATTCTTTACTTATCTTGGCATATGATAACTCTTTGTATGGCTTTTGACAAGTTATTCAATATTTTTTGGGGCGCGCAGTGTATGGGTAATGCTGAAAATATGAAATAATCGAAAACGTTTCCATTTTTGCGATTTTTGGCCATTTTTTGACTTTGAAACCCCATAACTCATCCAGTTTTTAACTTTTTCTGTCGGACTTTTTTTTAAATTAAAGGTACAAGAGTTTTGCATTAAATCCATTGGTTAGTTTTCAAAGTTTTGAGACAAATGTTTTTTAAAAAATGGATTGACTGATGCCAATTTTTCGATTTTTGGCCTACCCAGGAGTCTGATGTATTTGGAATGAATCAAGTATTTCTTCAAGGCAATGGTGGGTCAGCGATTGCGCAGGCTATGCGAAGTTGATGTGCATTGACCTAAAATTTTCTCAAGCATTTTTTGTGATCTTTGATCCTGTCATGCTCTGTAGTGGCTGGAAAGGCCATGATGTAGTGTGTACATGGCTATGATCTTATGCTCTATATAACATAATAATGTTTAAGGAATATGTGAAGGGGCATTACTGGTCACATAACTTTAACTTTATCTGGTTATCTTTAACTTAATCTTTAACTTTAACTTCATCGCAAGACAAATGTGGCTCTATTTTCTCCACAAATTAGGTGGCCGCGCGTAGCGCGGCCACTGACCTATATGACTAGTCTATATATATATGTGTCTTTCCGAGGCCCGTACTCCGCGGTTTTTCAACAAAATTGGCTAATTTTTTGCATGAAGGTCCGCCTGAGTGGTATCTCCAGGCCATTTTTTGCGCTTGGCGTAATTTTGCGTTTTTCGCTCAAAACCTAAATTTTTGATGTTTCAAAGTACCAAAAATCACAAATCGCTGGTTTTTCAATGAAATCAGCTGATTTTTGGCAGGTACATCCATCAAGGTGATTTCTTGAAGTTGAAAAAAGGACTTTTTGAAAAATTTATTATTTTTCAATTTATCGCCAAAAACCCAAAATCTTGATGTTTAATAAATTCGTACATCCATAAATCGATGATTTTTCAATGAAATCAGTTGAATTTTGACATGTACGTCTGTCATGGTGATATCTTTAAGTTGATAATATAACTTTTTGACACATTTATTAATTCATGATTTACAGTCAAAAACCTAAAATCTTGATGTTTCAAAAATTCGAACCTCCATAAATTTATGGTTTTTCAATAAACTTAGCTTAATTTTGGCAGATACGTTTGCTGCGGCGGTATCATGAAGCAGTTAAAATGAATTATTGCTAAGCTTATTACTTGGAACAAAGGCCGCGCATCTTGGCAACAGCCGAGAATACCTTGTTCATTTTTAGAAGATATATACGTAATATACGAAAAACTAAATTTCCCTGCGACGATAGCATCTAATGGCTTCGAAAAACGAGGTGAAATAATAGCTAGATCCGCTGGGCTTCGAACCATGCTGGGTGATGTTGCTTGATTTTAGTTGTTTTGGGCAGGCGGGACAATGATCTCTCGCTGCAAGCAGGCTTCAGTTTATCATAGAAATATCTGGTACCATCGGCAAGCCAAATGTGGATCTCATTTCTCCAAAAATTGAAATTGCCTCGAGGTAAAAGTCTAAGAAATACATCTACTACTAGTGGAATCTGCTTCATAGACAATTGCATTTTGTTTCAGCGCGCAGTTCAGTGGCTCTTTCCAATGCGCGCTAGAACAAAATGCAGGTGGCTCGGCAGATTCCACTAGTAGTATATGTATTTCTTAGACTTTTAACTCGAGGCAATTTCAATTTTTGGAGAAAAGAGATCCACATTTGGCTTGCCGATGGTACCAGATATTTCTTCCACTTTTAATAAAAAAAAATATAAAAAAGTATGCTGGAAAGGAATTGTTGGGAGAAAAAAATAAATTTGGCTTGCCGTTGCTACCACATATTTCATCCACATAAAAAAAGCAAAAAGATTTGCCTTGAACCAAGCCTTCCCTTAGGCTGGTCAGACGAACAAGCCACTTGACCACACAGCCGCTTTGAAAAAATTTTAAAATTGGAACCAGAGAGAGTTGTCGGTGAGGACGGTGTGACTGATATTGTCGAGGTGGTTGAATTTGGCGATATTGCTGCAAACGTTAGATTTTCAATGATTATATTGCAAACTCTCATTTTGTCGAATTTGATCAAAAGATCGATCGACATGAATTAAGAATTGAGTTTTAACGCATCATGGAGTAGTTGATCTTGAAACCGTCTTTTATGACGGAACCATCCGTATGAAAGGCTATGCTAAGACGATCCGTGACTGTCCAACCCCTTCGAAGCCCTTTGTTACTGCCGCTGAACCTAGGCCCATTTATAAAGATTTGTGTCTACACAAATAAGCAGTCAAAAAAGGCGATTACTTTAACGGTTCATCGACCGTGTCTATTGTCAAATAATCGTGCTCTTCCTCGATGTCGAACTCTTCGAAGAAGAGGCTGACCACGGACGGCTGACTCACAACGATCGTCCACCTTGGAGAGGAGTGAGGGAAATAAAAGAGGGAGGTGTTCGAGGAGAGCTGGTCACAAGCAGTCCAGATCATTGACGTAGAGTCCGTCAATGTCTTCACGCGGTTCTTTTCTGATGCTGATGCTGCCGCTGGCGGCGCGAAGCTCTCGATTTTGACATTGATTGCCTGAGAAGACAAAGATTGCAGCGTGCCAAGCTAGTCAATGGCAATTTAATAGGCTATTTTGTCCGCTGACACCAAGTCCCCCCATGAGATTCCCCCCCAGGCGAGAACCCCCCCCCCCATGAAAGTCCCCCCCCTAGAAAGTCCCCCCCCCAAATTTTCACCTATACCCACACACCCTGCGCTAACGCGTCCCCTAGTTGATACGCAGTCTAAATAAGGAAATTTGTGTCTTGGGGGGGGGGGGAACTAGATGTCAAAACTCTTGGGGGGGGGGGGGGGGAACTAGGCGTCGAAATCACAAGACACAAATTTCCCTATTTTCACCTAGTTTTACTGCTGAGCCGAGTTAGCGCAGGGTGTGTGTGGTAGGTAAAATCTTGGGGGGGGGGAAACTTCATGGGGGAAACTTTCTAGGGGTTTCTCCATGGTTGGCCGGTTTTCCCCATGGGGGGGGGGGAATCCCATGGGGGGGAAACTAGGTGTCAGCCATTTTGTCCAGTAAAGTTATAGAAAGCAAAAGCTATTTGGAAAGATTGTACTAACGCAGCACATTGTAGTTGACCTTGAAGCCATTGTGTACAATTGAACCATCTGTGTGGAATTGGATTATGAGTCGATCACTGACTGCCCAGCCGACTTCAAAGCCTGTCTGTTCGCCAGAGAACCTGCGACCATTTGCAGCATATTTTACTTTGCAAACAATGAGCATGCTGATGCCCACTTTCAACCTTACTTCAGAAATATGAATTCTAGCAAAATATAAAGTTTAAGAAAACTGATCGAAAAACTAACTGTTGTAACTTGTCAGCGACGGATATGGAAAGGTAATCGTTGTTTTCGCCCTCCACATCAAACTCTTCAAATTGCAACCAGACAAATGAGGCCTGGGTCACTGGAATCGTCCACCTTGCAATGAGTTGAAGCAGAATAAGATGGAAGAAGCTAGAAAATGGGTGGCAACTGGCAGTCAAGATGATTGACGTAGATGCCATCATAGTCCAGACTCGGCTCTTTGCTGATGCCGAAGCTGCCTTTGGATGATGTCAGCTCCCGGTTTTTACAACGGTTGGCTGAAAAGGCAAAGTTTGCAGCCTACCGAGGCAGTCACGAGAATATTAATGTAATTATGACTTTGAGACTCATGAGGAAAAGCAAAGCCAGAAAATATTGTGCTAACGAATCACAGAGTAGTTGATCTTAAATCCATCTTTGGTGATAGAGCCATCTGTGTGGAAGGAGATTATTAGTCGATCGGTCACTGCCCAGCCCGTTTGAAATCCATCTTGATTGCCAGAGAACCTTAGAGTTGAGTTTACCAGATACTTCATTTTGTAACATTATACTTACTACGAATGCTTCCTGAGACAACTAAAGTCTAGAATAATTTAAAAAGGAGCATATAAATTATCGAAATTACAATTGTTTGTTGTCATCGGCTGATATGGAGAGGTAATCGTTGTTTTCGCCTTCCACATCGAATTCTTCAAATTCCACCCAGACAAATGAGGCTTGGCTCACTAGGATTGTCCACCTTGCAATGGGCTGAAAGAATGCGGGAGTAGGGGACTAGAAAATGGGTGGGAACTGGCAGTCAAGACGATTGACGTAGATGCCATCATAATCTGGGCTCGGCTCTTTGCTGATGCCGATGCTGCCACTGGAGGAGGTCAGCTCCCGATCTTGACAACGGTTGGCTGAAGAGTTTGTCCTGTGCTTAGGCAGGAGCCAACCAAGCTAGCAGGATAAATACAATTACAAGCATTACAAAAACTAAACTTTTAGGGCAAATGCGAGATAAGTCGGCCTTTTTGTCCTTAGGAGCCTAAATCGCAAAGTCTGCCAAAATTTTGACCACTTTATTGATTTGAAGATATTGTGAGTGTATTTCCTCAAATTCGTCGATGCTAAGCGGTTTCATGTTCCCCCTATTTGTAGGATTCTACTCCTATCAAAACGGCCTCCCAAGCTTTCAAAAACTATTTTTGCTGCGCAGCGCAAAAAAAAAGGGTGCCAGGCTCTGACCTTGGCTTGGTTCAAATAAAAGGGCAGAGCAGGTCTTTAGGTGAAAATTGGTCTATTCAAAGGCACTAACGCAATACTGAGTAGTTTATTTTAAATCCTTTGTAGGTGAGAGAGCCATCTGTGTGGAAGGAGATTATTAGTCGATCGGCCACTGCCCAGCCTGCTTGAAATCCTGCCTGACTACCAGAGAACCTAGGATCCGATTTCAGTTCTTCCAGTGTCTTCTGATTCTTCAGATTTTCTGAAGTGAAAATTCCGCGATTTGGTAAACATTAGAGTATCCAATGGTTCCAATAATTTAAATAATAAATAATAAATAAATAAAAATGGGATAAAAATTGTTGTGACTGAAATACAAATGCTTAACTTTTGCGACACTCCTGCGGAAGATATTTCGAGGTAGTCATTGTCATTCTCCTCCACTTCGAACTCTTCAAAATGCAGCCAAACAAGTGAAGGCTCGAGTACAAGAATTGTCCACCTGCAAATAGCCTCTAAGAAAGAAAGGAGAAAGGCAGTGCAAAAGGCGAACTGGCAGTCGAGGTTGTCAACGTAGCTGCCGTCATCATCCTCGCTAGCCTCTTTTTTAATGCTTATGCTCCCGCTGGAAGCCCTCAGCTCCCGATCTTGGCATTCTTTTCCTGAAATTGAAAAAAATAATGATTTAAAGCATATAAAATATCTGATTTCTTCTGCAAACAATTATTTTAGGCATAGCGTTGAGCACAGTATTTACTCTACTAAATAATATGAATTGCAAAATTCATGTAATTTCTCGAAAATCTTAATAACCCTCTGCAGCAATGGGGAATAGTAGTGGTAGAAGGCCTGTAAATGCAAAGCTATTGTCATTGTTATGGGTAGTTTGAGACTAACTGAACAGTAGTGCAAGCGGAGACATCGTTTCTGCAAAGAGCAATTGAGGCAGACCTTTTCATGAACTCCTTTCATATTGCCCAGGCCTTTAATCAGAGTCAACTCATTCTTGCTGTCTCACAGGCGAGTCAAACATCTTAGCTACATTACGGGGTAAACTATAACATTTTAGCTGCACTGCTGCAAGAACAAGGTGCACTGATAAAATTAGCATTATGATGCTTTCGAATAAATGACTTGCATTCGAATAAAAACCTAAAAACGAATCGACAACTTGAACTAAACACTGCTACTTCTGAGAATTTGGTTTTATAGAGAACTAACAGCGCAAATGGGTGTACATGTCTGCATCTGCCATTTACTTGCATACGTATTGTGACTAAATTTAGTAATTATGCCATAAATTAAAAAAAAATATTTTGAACGAGGCCGAAACCATAAGTGTTTAATCAACGTAAATATCATAGCAGCAAACAATGACAACAATCTAAGACGATGTTTGGGATAAACTAAGCAAGCTTCAAGCTTTTTAAAACATAATTTGTGCGCTTCATTTCAACGTATTTTTGCTTTTCTGTAATGTTATTTTTCATTTCTTGAATTGATTCATTTCATGTTGGCTCTATCAGTCTATATTTATGGCAGCTGGAAGCGAAAAATATTTCATCTCAAATTGTAGAATTGTAGACCTTAAAATAAGCCGACTGACGCAGAACTTTTGGAGAACCTCCAAACGTTGAATGATTTAGGCCAATTCAAGGCACATGCATCTTCTCGTGTTCAGCATGCAAGGCGACGGACGACCTTTCACAAACCTTTCGGGCTCAATTTAGTTTCACGTGCATGGTGCACTTTTCTGCCTCTCCACGTGCCCGTCTAAATTGACTGAGATTCTGGAAGGCGCGTTTTCATTAGAGGTACTTTTCGTATATTAAAGGTTTTTGGGTACAACCTCTAATATTTTTGTTAAAGTTTGGTGTTCTGCTTTTGTGACAATGCCGTATATTTATTTGGCTTCGCAATTTTTTCCTTTTTTACAAGCATTTTTTGTCGAAACGAAATAACCACACGAAAAACGCTTTCGTGAATTTCATAGTCCCATAGAGCAGCGAATGCGCAAAGCCAAAACGTTTTCCCCCAAACTCAGCAAACCCTTTCCATAAAACCACATATGGATATTCCTGAACGCCATGAGCAGACAAATTAGGCATTTTTGAAATGGCAAGACTGAATTAGCATTGTGCCAGGCTAACACAGAAGCTAAAGCTGAATATTGAGAGCTATTAATGGTGAGGTAAAATTGCTGGCCAACGATTGAGCATGTGTCAATGATAGTAAGAGGATGACAGTGATGATTGTGAGCACATGAGCGGATGTAAATGCTGGGGGAATTAGTATAAGCCTTCGTCAAGCCCCACTCTACCTTTCATTGCTTTTGGCTTCGCGGCCTGTGCAGCCTCCAGCACTGCCTGAAAATGAATAAAATATTTTTTAAATAAACAAATAAATGAGAAATTTTTGAATTTCAGTAGTTGTATTGTTTAAAAGTGATTTGAAAAACTAAAACCTTCAGCTCCTCAGCAACGAGCCCCGAATGGGCAGCAGTGTTGTGGAGAAGGATCAGAGGAACGACTTCATCCTCCACCTCCGGCAGGCTCCAGCAGAAGTCGTTGAAGATTGAGCGCTTTCCCACTGGCGACACGGCACTGACTTCAGTGTCGTACTCCGGGTGGAACATTTCGGCTGTAGCTCTTTCGGTGTTTAGCTTGGTTGGAATTATCTGACGAAGCTCTGGCAAGTGGCGGCCTTTTTATAGGAGCGTAGGAGGGGAAAGAGAATTAAAGGGCAGGGGGGTGAGGGGGTGGGGAGTGGGTGTGGCTCTTAGCACCCAATATGCGCGCGCGATGCTGCCCCTCTGGCCATTGTGCGGAACAGTGCTACTGTTACTGTGAAACGTTGATGGCAATTTCTCACGCTCCTGTGGTTGAAGTTGTGAAGAAGCAACGGACAAAAGTACTCAGAAAAAATTACCCTATGACGATAATCAAAAGGTTAGCGATATTTGATGAATTATAACTCATCGCTCAAACGCAACCCCAACATTTTGTATATCAAAACGAAGATAAAGACAGGCAAAAATCAAATATGCTGTAGAATTTGGACATTAGGGCAACTGGAAAGAGAAATCGAGCTACTTTTAGCAAACTGCACTCCCATGATATTGACAAAATTGTAGTTCATACAGATAGAATTTGTTCTTAAAGCTCTCATCTCCCAACCAAATGTAAATAGGTTTTAAATTTAATTGTAAGCTTCAAAATTATAATCTGGTACCATCGGCAAGCCAAATGTGGGTTCTTTTCTCAAATTTTGTTTAGCAACAAGTCAAGGACATCTACTACTAGTGGAATCTGCTGCTTGACAGTTGCATTTTGTTTTTGGCGCGCAGTTCAGTGTCTCTTTCATGCGCGCAAAAAAATAAGATGCGCAGAGATTCACTAGTAGTAGATGTATTTCTTTGACTTGTTGCTCGAGGCAATTAAAAATTTGGAGAAAAGAGACTAATTTGGCTTGCCGATGGTACAGATATTTCTTCCACTTTTTAATATAGTATGAAAATATAAATAGAAGTTTTATATTAAAAATAAACTATTTAAAAAAATAAAATGGAAAGAAAAAATTAAAATTAAAAATAAATGAAAATTATTGAAAAAAATTTTTGGAATTGGAATTTTTCTTTAATAGGGAATTAATTTTTGGAAGAAGGAGTTTGCTTTTAGATGAAGGTAAAAATTGTTTTGTCTTTTAAAAACTAATATAAAATGAATGTGGAAGGAATCGAACCGCAGTTCAATCAGCTGTCAATTGCTACACACTACACATGATGAATGATTGTAGGTTAATGAAGAGTTATGAATAAGTCAAAAAATGAGGCAGGACGGGGAAGGAGGGGGTGGGGGAAGAAATGAATACTATATCATCATTGAATAGATGCGAGAAGAAGAAGAAGAAGGAGAAGAAGGAGAAGAAGGAGTTGGAAAATGGTATTTTGCATTTTTCATTAAAATAAATGTTTTGTGAAAATAAAAGATAAATTAGTAATTGATGTTGTTTTTAATGGTGAAAGATTAGAGATTGGCTTTGAGAGAGCGCTTATAAATTTAAGTAGAAAAAAAAAGGGAGGGGGGGGGCCCCCCATGCATAAGAAGGCTGGTTCGATGCAGAATTGGGTCAACAAACTCAACAATGTATAAAAAATCGAAAAATTCCGATTTTTTGCTTATTTTGGAACTCTTCTCACGTTTTATCTATAACTTGGGCTAGAATGCATGAGAATCGATGCGGTAAACGCCAGAAAACATGGAATTGTTGTCGTAAAGCAGCTGTGCGGTCAGTTTTAAAACGTTGAAAAATGAATATTCCAACCTAAAATGTCTCTTAAATATGCTTATTTCACATTGATAGAATACTTAAAAAGTACCAAGGAGGCGTTCCTGTTCATGTCATGTGATTTTGGTTTGCACAGGACATCTGGGACATCTGAGCTGCGCCTTCAACACCCTTTTCTACAAACCAATGATTCACACATTCATCCCACTGTGACAGTCAAAACAGCCCTCTTAACTGAATCTCCCAGCCATGACTAGTTATCCTTAATGACCCATTGAGCATTGTCTGGTTGCGATCAACACGAATTTCGTTACTTTGCAATGCTCCCCATAGAAACTGGTGCCCCATAAAGTTGGAAATTCATGGATGCTACTTGGCTTCCGAATAACGTCCGGTTTCCCATTCCAGGATAAAGCAGTACATGGTCCAAGGTATTAACGTACAATGACGTTTACTTTCTGTCCTTATCTGTTATTTTTAAGTTTTGCCCATAGGCTTGCAAATTGGTGACAAATTAAACAAATATTTGAGATAATTTGAAACGATATAATCTAGAACTTTTGTTTTTAAGTAAATTCAACTATTTTATGTACCTTCAACAAATGTTTTGAGCAGCGAAAGGCAAAATATGTGATAGATTTGAGAGATACCTAGATGGTTGCTGCTGGCTGCTTCTTATGTCGCTTTACTACATGGCTAGGGGCCGAGTGGTCGTAGGCACGGGGCTAGGCTAGGTTGTAAAGACTGGTCAAAAGAAGGACCCTCCTCTACTTTCTCCTCTTTCTATTTCAATTCTCTTCTTTCTCAAATGGCTGGCGTTTTTCCGGCTTTTCTTTGGCGGGCAATCACGTGAAGCTTATGTTTACATGGCTAAATGGGGTAGGAGAGCGAGTTTGTGTGCAAAAGTGATTTCGCTTTTTGTCCTTTCACCCCAGCCCACCTCCGCTCTGCTAGCAATCGAGACCTGGGAAACACGGCTCAGGAAGGGATGAGTGTTTGTGAAGTCTGAAGTGGGGTGTTTGTGAGGTTCGAAGTGGAGTTCTTGTTGGTGGAGGGAGGTGGGGCGATGAGAGCAGTGGGAGTTGAAAACTCGTGCTCGGCAGTTGGCGCTGGGGAGGAGGATTGAGGAGGCTAAGTGGGAGGGAGGCGCGTGCTCTTATCAGCAGACGGACATGTGAAGAAGTCAGAGTGCGCCAGTCTCCCATTTCACTTTCGCCCTCAGCTTCCCCCCACCACTCCCACGCACCGCCGCCCGCCGCCCAGCCATGAAGGAGATCCAGCTGACGCCTTTGGAAGAGCTGGAGGAGCACATTGGATCTTTCGGCCGCTATCAAGTATGCTATTTTCCAATTAGTAAAAAAGAAAGCAGGAGCACGTGAATTGACAGCTGTACATGTATGCGATGCTCTTCGTGCCTTCCTTCTTCTCGGGCGCGGCCACCATGGTCTTCTCCTTCACCGGCGCCATGCCGCCCAACCGATGCTGTGTGCCTGAGCTGGAGGACTGCTCCATCGCTGCTGCCCTCCCTTTCCATCGCCCTGACATTGCTAACTTCACCAGCCGCTACTTCCCGCCTAGGGTTAGCTCTTTTCCATACCTTCCCGCTCTTTTCCCTTTCTTTTCCATACCTTCCATTCCATCGACGGCACTCGGCAGGCGGCAGAGGATCACGGCGTATCCATCTGCCGCTACTGCCCACAGGGAGAGGGCCAGTGCACGTTGGACGAGGCCAGCGCCTGCTCCCACGGCCATGTCTACGACACCTCCACCTATCACAGTTCTCTCGTCATCAACGTCCCCCCATTCACTCCCTGAGGATGGGAAAGTGGGGAAGCAAAGTAGGCGTTTCAGTTCTCCATGGTCTGCGAGCGGGGCTGGATGCTGGCCTTCTGCAAGTCCGCCTACATGTTCGGCGTCCTGGTGGGAGCCGGCCTATTCGGTGTCCTCTCGGACAAGTTCTTTCCACTCTCTTTCTTCTCTACGCCTCAGAGATAACGTTGCCTGAGCTCTTATGGCTTGAGGTTCGGACGTCGGAGGATCTTTGTGGCCTGCGCCCTGGTGCAGCTGGTGAGCTTCAACGTGGTGCCCTGGCTGGCCAGTCAGTTCCACGTCTTCCTGGCCATCCAGTTCTTCAACGGTGCCATCCAATATGGGAGCTTTCTCTGCGGATATATCCTAAGTTCTTCAACCTTCCATTGCCTTCCTGTACCGCTCGCTAACCTGGGCCTGCCTGGTTGAGTCATGGAGTCGGTGACGGGCTTTGCGCGCACTGTGCTCGGCATCTGGATCCAGGGCTACTTTGCCATTGTACTTTGAGACATTGTGCCCTGGGCAGAGTCTAGACAATGAAGGGTGGACTGAAGGGCTACTCGTATGTGGGCGTCGTGGCTTGGCTAGTTCGAGACTGGCGTTGGATCCATTGGGCCTCCTCGCTTCCGGCCATTCTCTTCATTCCCATCTGCTTGTGCCCTCCTTTTTGCTATCGCTGATGGGGAAAAATAGAAAAATAGTTATTTTGAGTCTCCTGCCCGAGTCCATCCGTTGGTCCATCGTCAATGGAAGACACGCGGAGGCACAGAGCAATATTGATCGCCTTGTACGCATGAATCGACTCAGCATACCAAAGTCCGTCGTTCGTCAAGCCCTGGTTTGCGCTCCAGCCTTTCATTATAGCAAGCGCATTGGAATGCTTGAGGACTCGAGCAGCGAGATGGTCTCCCAAGGCTCGCATGAGACAGTGCTGGATCTCTTCAAACATCCGCTACTAGCCAAAAATACCCTCATTGTCTTCTTCACCTGGTTTCCACTACTTTTCAATCAAAGCTTCATATATTCTCATGAATACTTGCATCAGGTTTGTCTGCTCCCTCAGCTACTACGGCCTGTCACTGAATACGAGCGACCTGCCCGGCAATCCCTACCTCACCTTCCTCCTCTCCGGCCTCATCGAACTCCCTGGGTCACCCCCTACCAAGCCATTACTGCGCAGCTATACGCCCCCCTTCTGCTGCAGCTACCTGCTCTGCATCCCGATGATGGAGCGGCTGGGGCGGCGGCCGGCCATGGTGCTGCTGTTTCTGCTGGGCGGCCTCTGCTGCATCGCCTCCGGCCTCCTGCCCAAGAGCCTGGCCGCCTTCGTCGTCGGCTTGGCCGTCCTGGGCAAGATGTGCGTCAGCGGCGTCTTTGCCGTCACCTACAACTACAGGTCTCTCTTCTCAGTCCTCCTGCCCTTCTCCTCATCTTCCTGCGGGGCCTTGCAGCGCCGAGCTGTTCCCGACAGTGGTGCGCAACGCGGGCACAGGCTTCAGCTCTCTGTGCGCTCGCATTGGGAGCATGATCGCGCCGCAAGTCGCTTTGCTGGCCACCGTTTGTC
>JASANA010003741.1:0-10085 GCA_030248095.1 Ptycholaimellus sp. GST1_10
TGAACGGAGTTGGGCAGAAGAGGGGCGCATTCGCCGTTGATGTGAAAGGCGGAGCGTTAAGCAAGGCGAGCTTAAGCGCCTATCGCAATTGGGGATGGAAGGGGGTAGGGAGGTGTAGGGGACGCGGACGTTGCTAATGGCGGCCATGTAGGAGAAGCAGTGCACGGGCTTCTGGTAGAGGTTGGGCCGCTTGGAGGATTGCGGAAAGCCTTTGTAGTAGGCTTTTTGAGGTATCGAAGATAGGCCGATGGCCGTCTGTTTCAGAAAGTATGACTTTCTGTTCGCTTCTTGCGACGTTGAGTTGAGGCCGTTCTGAGAGATGCGCTGAAGTTTCGCAGCTCGGGATGACAGTCGTCTCAACTTGCCGCAGCTCGGGATGACACTGAGCAAACTGTCTCTACTGCTGCTGCGAAGAGAAAGGACGCAGCTCGGGATGACAGGAGACGATTTGCTCGGGTTGACAGTGTCTTGGACTGATTCAGCTCGGGATGACATGGAGCAAATTGTAGCTGTGGAGCTGCGATGAATTGAACACAGCTCGGGATGACAGGGCCAATTTGCTCAGGTTTACAGCAGCGAAGATTGACGCAGCTCGGGATGACAGATGCTGGTCACTCTCTGTCTGTCTGCGATGATTTTCCACAGCTCGGGATGATGCAGAGCAAGTGGTCATTTTTAGAGATGCAAAGAGACGCAGCTCGGGTTGAAAATGCTCCCTTGCTCGTGTTGACAGTGGGATAAAACGACGCTGCTTGGGATGACGCTAGGCAATTGCTCAGCAGCTGCGGTGATAGAATTGAACGCAGCTCGGGACGACAATGAGCAAATGCGATGGCCATGTCAGCATAGTTTCTTGAATTCTTCGCCGTACTGAGCTGAAGTCCTAAGAAGCTGCTCTCACTGGGTCAGTCCAGAGGGGGCTCCTGTGGCTGGGCAGAGAGTAGGCAGAGTTGAGGTGGAAGAGCGCTCCAGAACGCCACCCCAAAATAGGCTCTCTGAGTCGCGTAAACTTTAAGTTTACTTCTCTTGCCCATTTTGGAGTTGTCGAAAGAAGCGTAGATAGAGTTTGCATATCTTTACAGATAGTGCAAAGTCTAGAAGGCGGCGATGGGATTGAAGTTGGCCCAGTCGCCAGCGTACTGGCAGAGGCCAGTCAGGAAGCCGTCCATGTTGCCGTTGGCCTTGTACACCACCGACCTCGCACTGCAGGGCAGAGTGGGGGGCGGGGAGGTGTAGGGCAGGAGATCTGTGAAGATCTGCGGAGGACGTCTTCCAGGGGGCAAACTGCATGACGGCGTACGCGGTCATGAAGTTGCAGAAGCGGTTGTGGAAGCCGCCCAGGTTTCTGTAGGCCTTGTACACCACTGACCTCTAGGGATGCAGTAAAGAGGAGGGCGAGTTTGAGGCCTTGCTGAGAAACTGGGTGGAGGCGTCTTCCAAGGGGCAGAGCTTCATGGCATCGAAGATGTCCATGTAGTTGCCGGGGTTGAAGAGGGTGGAGACGCTGGACTCGGTGGGCTTGATGCTAGAGCAGAGCACAGGCAGCAAGCCGTAGCTGGCGATGATCGGAACGGAGTCCTAGAGCTAGGCAGTGTGGCTGCTGTGAGGCAGGAAGTAGCAGAGGCCGCAGTTCATGCCGTCCAGCATGCCGCACTGGTTGCAGTCCATGAAGATCTGGACGCAGTTGTAGTGCTCCAGGAAGCCATAGCGAAAGCGGTGGACTTTGTCCAGAATTGATGCTTTCTTCAATGGCGGGCAGAAGGAGGGCGGGTGAGTCCCTTGGGCGGGTCCTTTGAATACTCTTCGGATGTGCCTTATTAGAGGTGGACACAGGCGAAGTGTTTGTGGAGGGCGCTGCCCATGAAGAGGTCCTTCTGGCCGCAGGTGAACAGGCTGAAGTCGCAGATGACTGGGAGGCCGTGCCAGTGGCAGTGCATGCAGGCCACTGAGCTGGGTCTGGTCCAGTAATTGTCCGCGTAGAAAGGAAAGCCACTGATGAGTCGCTTTGTTCTTCGTCTTTTGCCATTGCTTTTCCAATTTACATGATCATAAAGATCCGTAAATGATGCAACGTTGAAAGACGGCAGTTGACTCTGAAGTTGGCCCATCTTTTCTTCAGCGATGCTCGATCGTTTATAAATCCACAAGGATTTATAAACAGGCTGGCCAGCAAGGTTGCAGCAGGCAGCAGGGAGTTTTGGACTGGTCAGAGATGGTTCCAAAACTCTAGCAGCATAGACGTTGCTTGCTGGATAGCTGGTCTGGCTGGCCGGCTTGATTGCAGCAGAGGCCATGAGTTGAAAACTGGTCGGAGCCAATTTTTAAACTCTGGCAGCAAAAATACGCGATCGCTGTTGGCTGCAGACAATTTCAAAATCCGTCCATGGATAATGAAATTGCTATCGACGATGCTTGCGGAGCCAGCATGAAAACAACTTTGCAGTTAGTTTTCGATGCCCAAGCAGAGTTGAGTCTGTGCCAACATTGACTGGGGCTGGCAGCGAAGAGAACTTCAAAATCCTTTTCAGGATGATGAAATTCTGAAGACGACGCTGATGACGTCAGCATGAAAAGAAACTTTTCAGTTAATTTTCAATGCCCTGAAGCGAAGTCGATTGTTGTCTCGATCGTCGGCGTTCAATGATTTCATAAATCCGCAAGGATAAAATGAAATCATCGAAGGGAGATGCTATTTTTGAAGAGAACTTTTCAGTTCGCTTCAAGACCCTTCGTGGCAGCGGATTATGGTAGCAAGTGTGCCGTGTGACGTCAGAGTTTCCTGGCTGGCACCCAAAAAGGCGAAGTCTGGAAACTTGGCGCTGCGATGTTGCTGATGAAGAACGGACATTGAAAAGAGACTTGGAAGTCAATTTTCAATTCCATGCAGCGTAGTCGCAGTTGTTGCTGCATAGAAGTTCACAAGGCCGGCTCTGGCTGAGTGAAGTTCTGGAGCTGCAGGGTGTCCTGTCGGGCAGCGAAGCGAAGTGCAGCTTTGCAGGCTGGGCTCGATTCGCTGTCCTGGCTCTGTAGATCGGTGACTGGGGCTTTTGACTCGATCGCTGGCGGTGGAAGGCGGCGATGTCCAAAAGCCGGAAGTTGTTGCGGAAGCGGAAGTTGGCGGAAGCGGTGCCGGACGTTGTAGTAGCATTGTAGAGGTGGTCGGTCGAAGTACAGATAAGCTAACTAGCTCTCTGCTTTACCAAACGCTGTGGTGTTAACAGCAGGAACATAGCCAGATTCTCTTTCGTAAGTCACTGGAAGAGCCGGGAAGAAGAGCGGAAACAGGTTAGGGCATCTCGGGGAAAATATACAGACTGATCCCGGCCTCCCTTCCGCCCGCCTCATCGACATAGGCTGACGAAACCGGCTTGGGAGACGTCACAATCAGAGTAGTTGATAATTGAGGAGAGAGGGCTGAACATTTAGTTCGCTAGAGGATGTTTTAAGAGAGCTTTACTGAGAAGGTCGATAGTCTTAGAAACGTGGTTGCCCAAAAATTTTGACCCCCCCTTTTTATATTTTTTTTCGAAACTAGACACCATTCTAAGACTTTTTGTGGCCTGTGAGGGTGGCAAAACTCAAAATTCGATTTTTGGCGAATTTTTGAATTGAGGAAAATTATCAAAATTTTGACCAACCACAGCTCGTTTTCTTCAAAACCGATTTTGATGATTAGACCACCATTTGAACCGGCTTCACGAGGAGATTATTTTCTTTTTTTGATGAACTCTTTACGATAAAATCCTGATGAGTTATTTACAAATAAGTTTTCAGAGTTTTCAATATTTGGATTTTTTGCGATTTCATTAAGAAAATGTCTTTTCCGACAAACGGGACCCATTTTTTCTGAAAATTCAGGTGCTTTAACGTACCAATTTACGGTTCCAGAGAAGGTGGGCCAGGAGAGATATTTGAGGTTGAAAATGAAAACTCCCATTTTGTCCCTATGTTATTAGGCAAACAAGTATATGGCGCAAAGCGCAATAGGTGACCGCGGAGCCCATCCTATATATGAAATTTTGTCACTCCAAAAATCAAGTCTGTGGTTTCTCAACCAATTTAAAATGTAAGCACTGATTTAGAATCAACATATAAGACCAGTGAACAAAAAATCATGTCTTCTGAGCAATTCTCAAGACTTCAGGTACTACAGCACAAAACCGTATATTGCAATTTTTCATCTTTCTACCCATAAAAGTAATGTTTCAAATGCTCCGGGACTTGTTCCACCACTTCAGATCTTCCTAAAATTTTATTACCTTTCAGGGAAAAAAAAGTTTGTCAAAATCCGTTGAAAATTGAGCCTTTTACAGCATACCCAAATTTTCAACATTTCTACCCAAAAAAGTAATGTTTCAAATGCTCTGGGACTTGTTACACCCCTCCAGATCTTCCTAAAATTTTATTACCTTTCAGGGAAAAAAAAGTTTGTCAAAATCCGTTGAGAATTGAGCCTTTTACAGTATACCCAAATTTTCAAAATTTCTACCCAAAAAGTAATGTTTCAAATGCTCGGAAACTGGTCCCACCCCTCCAGATTTTCGAATAGCATTACCTTTCAGGAAAAAAAAGTTTGTCCCAATCCGTTGAGAATTCTGCCCGTGGACAGCATTTCAGGCAACATATATATATATATATATATATATATATATATATATATATATATATATATATATATATATATATATATATATATATATATATATATATATATATATATATATATATATATATATACACCTGAGGACAAAAGTTTAGTAACCTCTATAAGACGGCGGAGCGGCCCTTCGGGCCGCTCCGCGGTCAAAAATGGCTAAATTTTTTTTTGTCTCAAAATTTCATTTTTCGGAATAGAAAATTATTTCAGGCCCTTCTCCGTTTAGCTGTAAGGTTTTTAGCGGCATTTTTAATGTTTAAGTAAGAAAACCTTGACATCGTTTTTGCCTAGCCCACAATATAGCAATAAGAAAATTTCCTGCTCAGTTTTACCAAAAATGCAGCTAAAAACCTTACAGCTAAACGGATAAGGGCGAGAAAAAAATTTCTAAGCCGAAAAAATGAAATTTTGAGACGAAAAAAAATTTAGCCATTTTTTGCTTATGTTATAACATAAGAACAAAATGGGAGTTTTCATTTTCAATCTCAAATATCTCTCCTGGCCCACCTTCTCTGGAGCCGTAATTTGGTATAGGTTAAAGCACTTGAATTTTCAGAAAAATGGGTCCCGTTTGTCGGAAAAGACATTTTCTTAGTGAAAAAGCACAAATCCAAATTTTGAAAACTCTGAAAAACAGTTATTTGTAAATAACTCATCAGGATTTTATCGTAAAGAGTTCATCAAAAAAAAGAAAATGTTCTTCTCGTGAAGCCGGTTTTGAAGAAAACGAGCTGTGGTTGGTCAAAATTTTGATCATTATCCTCAATCCAAAAATTCGCCAAAAATCGAATTTTGAGTTTTGCACCCTAACAGGCCACCAAAAGTCTTAGAATTGTGTCTCGTTTCGAAAAAAATATATAAAATAGTGGGGTCAAAATTTTTGGGCAAGGGACTTTTGAAACTCAGTCAGTGATTCTGTTTTCTCCCGTTTGCAACGGTGAATAAAAAGAAAGAAAATGAAATGAATGAAATTAAGAAAAGAAATTAAGAATTAAGAAATTAAGCTATGATTCAACTAAGAGAATGCCGGAATTATGTTTAAGACCTTGAGCGATCCGTTCGCAGCAAGCCAGATAAGCCGTGAAAAAGCTTGACATGTTGCCTTGTTCATCGATGAGAAAATTTTGCAGCTTCTGATTCAGTTGGTCTTCCTCCTGCCTGGTATTTCATAATCTCCAATGAAAAATTCTGAAGCCTTTGCTGTGCTCACCTTGCTTTTTCCGGCAAGTTCTTGTAAGCAAAGTAAGAGTGTAAATACAAATATTTCGGCAGATGGCTTTCAGGAATATGTGGTCTGCAACATTCAAACGATTTTCCGCTCATTTGATTGCATTTCTAATGCAACCTATGCAAAAAAACCAATATCGCGACTTTTATTTTTTTAATTCAATTTTGCATCAGCTTTTAGTTAGTCGGAGAAAATTTAACCTGGAACAGTCTTGAATTAGTTGCTGACGGTGGCAGAATCGCGTTGGGCGGGCAAACAGATTGCAGTTGTCCGTATTGCAGCTGCACTTCCAGCCTGGCATTTGACCGCGGGCCGGCTTTGCTCCAGCCTTTCAATCGGATGTGATTGCCAGTTTGCCAGATTTATCCAGTGGGAATATTTTGTGTTTTGGGCTGACACGTGGAGCCCTCCCCCAAAGGTTTCACCCCCCCCCAAGTTTCACCCCCCATGACTTTCACCCCCCCATGAGTTTCACCCCCCCCCCAAAGGGTACTATATTGAAAAAAATTTTAATAGCTTAAAATACTCTTCTGTACATATCTCGAAATTTAAACTCAAGGAATTTTCATGTAGATGATTAAATACCTACTTTTTTTGAAACATAGTTAGTCTATACCGAGTTTGTCATGCTACTAGTTAGTCTATACCGCAATATAGGGCATAGCCAACACAAAAACTAAAAGGCTCGTCCTTTCACTGTGGCAGTACCTACTAGTTAGTCCTTACCGAGTTGAGCACTTTAAAACATCAATGAACTCGGTATAGACTAACTAGTAGGTACTGCCACAGTGAAAGGACGAGCCTTTTAAAACTTCAAGCAGCTATGCCCTATATAGCGGTATAGACTAACTAGTAGCATGACAAACTCGGTATAGACTAACTCGGTATAGACAAACTAAAAAAGTAGGTATTTACCTGTTTAGAAAAAGAGAAGCATTTTAAGCTAATAAAATTTTTTTCAATATATTGTGTAGTTTACACGGCTTTTGCAGCATGAACATTGACTCATTCTCTCCTTCCGCTCATGAGCTGAGCAAAGTTGGTGTAGAAGTAAAAAGGGAAGAGTGCGGCAGTTAGCTGGGGACGGAGGGGGGGGGGGCGATAGGAGGGAAGGGAATCAAATCAGGTTTTGCAAACCACGCCTTCATCATGCTGATTCTTCATCAAACCACGCTGATGCTGGCGTCATGAGGGAAGGGGCGAGTGAAGGGAAAGGGGGCCATATAGTGCTTTGGCCCCTTCTTGATGAGCAATCGGAATCTGCCCAATGCTTCTTCATGCACCGTCATCATGAGCTCTTCCTCGGAGATGCCTTCTCTCTCTAGCATGTGGTAGTTCTGGAGCTTGTGAACGATGGATGAGTTCATCAACGCCGTCGCTCTCCGCATCTTCACCATGCTCACTGGAGGCAAGGAGGACTCCGCCACTCCCATCAGCAGCTTGCCAATGTGGGTGTGGAGAATGCAGAGGGAGGGGAGGATGAGAGAGTTCTGGGCAAGAGTGCTGGTGAGGATGGAGGAAGTGATGTTGACTCCGAGGAGGATGTCCACCTTGAAGCTCTCCTCCTCCTCTCTCAGCGGCAGATTCAGCAGGTCTGGATGCTGGCTGTTGAGGTCATCCCAGAGTGCGAGAGGAAGGGCTGGGGAGAGCCAGACTGGAGGGCAGACCTCGTTCTCCACCACCCAGGCCTCGATGGGGAAACTGAAGCCATTGCTGGTGGTCAGGTTCAGGGCAACGCAGTCCATGGCCATCTTCCAGCAGAGCGTCTGGCCAAAGACTCCAGTGCTGATCAGGCTCTTTCCCAGTGATCTGAGGCCAAGGAAGGTGGTGATCTCGCAGGTGATGGCAGTGATCTGGGAGCCATTGTCCAAGAGACACTGGGCGGGGGCGGAGATGTTGTCATGGTCGGAGCTCATCTGCACCTTGAATGTCAGCATCACTGGGACATTCTCCTTCACCTCCCCTACTGATGCCATCATTGCAGTCAGCCGCTTCTCTCTGCTCCCACTGCATCCTTCCTTGGAGCGAGTGCGACTGGGCCCTGGAGTAGGGCAGCGGGTGCCTAGGCCTCCCGACTGGCTTCCTCGGCTTTGGCTTCTGCTTTCTCTCTTCTCTCCTCCTTCATGGCTCTGGGAGCATCCCCATGGTGGTGAGCTCGACTGGCCCCACCTTCCAGTGCTGGGAGTGTGGGACCTGTTTTGGAGGCCCTGCTGGGAGAAGTGTCCAGGGCCCCTTGACTGGCAGCCATAGGAGGAGGAGGAGGAGTTGGAGTAGGAGTTGTGCCTCTGGCGCCCATCTCCCTTCTCCAGAGTTTCTCAAAAGCCGGAGTCTCTTCACTCACAGCTCTCCTTTCTCTCGCATGATGCATACTCCTTGCCGCATCCACCCTGCCTCTCTCCCTGTCCTCCTGGTGAGTGACGGTGGGCTCCATAGAGGCAATAGCAGAGCACAGTGTGATGGGACTCATTGCAGCACTCGCTGCAGGAGTTTCGAGTTCTGCACTGGTTGGACATGTGCCCCTTCTTGAGGCACTTGTAGCAGAGGTTGTACTTGGTGATCTGTTCCTTCCTCTCCTCCACCATCTTGTAGGCCCTGCACTCCTCCTCCTTATGGCTGCCAAGGCAGAACGTGCATCTGTCTCCCCTCAGTTCCAGCTGGGGCTCCAGGTCTTCCTGGTCCACCCTGGTGGTCAGGGAGATGTAGTGCTGTGTGCTGGATGTCCATTTATTCTTGTCCTTGTCAGAGGAGGATGAGGACTTGGGGATCTTGTACTCACCCAGCAGCAGGTCCCTTTTCCATAGCTTCTCCACCTCTATGCTCAGGATGGGAATGAGGTGGTTGAGTGTGATCTGATGGGCCTGCATGCTGGGAAGTTTGTTGACGATGCGATTGCAGAGGCTGGGCAGGAGCTAAAAGAAGATGCTCTTGGCCAGGTGCTGCAATGTCTTGTTGGGCAGCCCGCACTGCTCCCGCAGGAAGTAGTACTTGGCCTTGAGGATGTCAGTGAACGTCTTCAGGTTCTCATTGCCAGCTTTGGGCAGGGCCTCTATCTCCTCCTGGGCACTGGAGATGAGGAGTGAGGGGTTGTTGTAGTCATGGTCGAGGCTCTGCATGATGAGGTCATAGTTGGCGGGGTCAGCACCATACATTTTGGTCAGCCTGGCCGGCTTTCTGGAGAGCGCCTCCACCAATGACAGATTCCTCTTCACTGGCATGTAACCAGCTGAGTCCATGTAGTTGGTCCAGAGGTTGTGCCAGAGATGGTACTTGAAGGCATTCCCACTGAACTTGGGCACTTCCAGCTAGGGCCTTGTCAAACGCAGCTGCTCTCTGGCAAAGAGTTGTGTGAGATGGGTCAGGGCACCAACAATCTGGCCTTGTTCATTGATGGCAGGGGCGGCTTTTTGAGCATGCAAGGGGGGCACCATGCTTGCTCTGTCTGCCTGGTAGTAGTGTTGTTGGGGCTCCTGAGGTCGCGGCGGCAGTCCCTGTGACTGAGGAGGCAGCCCATGTGGCTGCTGTGGTTGCCCTTGTGGCTGAGGAGGCAGCCTGTGTGGCTGCTGTTGCTGCTGGGGTGGCGGCGGTGGCAGCAGCCCTTGCAGCGGTGGTTGCTGAGATGGCAGCTGTTGGCCTTGCAGTGATGGTAGCCACAGTTGTGGCTGCTGTTGCAAAGGCTGATTGTAGAGCTGCTGCTGCAGCCTTGGTTGCGCCGGGTATGTTGGTGGCTGAGAAGCAGCTCTATAGACTCTGCTGTTCAATTGTCCTTGCTGGGTGTAGGAGGCTGGGTGGGCAAAGTTGATGAGGATGCTTCTCTCCAGTTCCCGCTCTTCTTCTCTACTCATCTTTCTGCTTGGATGAGTGATGGGCCCTGGATGGGGGTCCGGAAAGCCAGCTGGAATTGGAGGCACCAGTTGAGCTGGGACTGGGTCCCGCTCCTGGATGTTCCTCGGTTCCCAGCCAGCGGCAGCATGCTGGTGATGGATGAGGGGGGTCAGGGAAGTGGCAGCCCTCCTGTGGTCAGCCATGATCTCCAGTGAGTCTGGCTGTTCTCCAGGGGCTAGTTTTGGGTGGTCTCCTACCCAGTAGTAGCCCCATGGGAAGCCTGAGTGGTCGTGTTTGGGAAACTGAGGCTGTTGTCCTGTGACATCAGAACGATATCTGTCCACCATCACATTGCTCAGTTCCAGCCTTCTTGGGGGT
>JASANA010003744.1:0-13654 GCA_030248095.1 Ptycholaimellus sp. GST1_10
CGGTGTCATGATTTGTCTGGGAGTGAAGGTGAGGAAATTAGTTTTGGAAATATTGATTCAAATGATTAAAATTATAAAGTGGAGGAAAAGGTTTGAATTAAGTCGTTGGATTTAAGGTGATGAAAATAAGTTAAATTTCTATCAAATTGGGGTGAAGGATGAAAAAATTTTGTAGATAGGGTTGTAAATGATGAATTTCAAAAAATGCCCCAAAATCAGGGGGTAGCCAGTCGTTTTGAGCCAAAATATGGCTTCCAGAGAGGGCAAAGTGGAGGAAATTTGTCAAGATACCGTAATCTTTACTTATGTTGGGTACCCTATGTGTCATCTGTAAGTGGTAATGTATAGTGGATAAGATCGAAAATAAGGGAACTACTAGAGCCATTGAAGAAGCTGTTTTCCAAGAAATGGATCTATTCTTTTGTCATTGCTTCCAAAAAAATTGGCTGAAAAGCTGGGCTGGTGAAATGAAAGAATTTCGAAAGATATTGGAAACTTAGATACAGCAAATAATGATTTCGCCATGGAAACAAACAATCTAAATACTAAACAATTAACATACAATCTTAAACAAAAGAAATACATAGTACGCAAAGTTTTGTAAATTTTACCATTGTTATGTTTTTTATGTGTAAATATAATTTTCTACGGTATTGACCGTTAGCTTATTTTTAAATAAATCTATACTCTAGTGCATGCTCACCAATATAACCAATGTTAAAGTGGAGTACAGTGTACGAAGTATAAACAGGGTATTCTTGGCTGTTGCCAAGAGATGCGCGGTCTTACTTCAATATTCCACCCAGATGAACCTACATGCCACAATTCAGCAGAGTTCAATGAAAAACCATGAATTTATCAATATTTAACTTTTTGAAACATCAAAATTTTAGGTTATTGATTATAAATCAAGAAAATAATAAAAAATTTCAAAAGTCCTTATAGTAGCACCAAGATATCACCACGACAGGGGTATATGACAAAACTCAACTGATTTTATTGAAAAACCATGGTTTTATGCATTTTCAAATTTTTGAAACATCAAGATTTTGGTTTTTGAATATAAATCAAGAAATAATAAATATTTCAAAAATTCATTTTGCCAGCTTTGAAATGTTACTTAGACGGACGTATCTGCCAAAAATCAGCTAATTCCATTGTAAAACCAGTGATTTAGGATTTTCCCCTTCGGGCCGCTCCGCGGTCTATAGAGGTTACTCAACTTTTGTCCTCATATATATGTATGTATGTATGTATGTATTTCTGGAAATGCTGGCCCCGGGCGAATTCTCAACGGATTTGGACAAACTTTTTTTTTCCTGAAAGGTAATGCTATTTTAGGAAGATCTGGAGGGGTAGACCCGGAATTTGAGCATTTGAAACATTACTTTTTGGGTAGAAAGGTTGAAAAATGGGGTATGCTGTAAAATGCTCAATTCTCAACGGATTTTGACAAACTTTTTTTTCCCTGAAAGGTAATAATATTTTAGGAAGATCTGGAGGGGTGGAACTGATCCCGGAGCATTTGAAACATTACTTTTTTGGGTAGAACTTTTGAAAAAGGGAGTTGAGAAACGGCGGATTCTCAACGGATTTGGACAAACTTTTTTTTGCTGAAAGGTAATAACATTTTAGGAAGATCTGGAGGGGTGGAACTGGTGCCGGAGCATTTGAAACATTACTTTTTTGGGTAGAAAGTTTGAAATATGGGGTATGTTGAGAAATGGCAAATTCTCAACGGATTCGGACAAACTTTTTTTTTGCTTAAAGGTAATAATATTTTAGGAAGATCTGGAGGGGTGGAACTGATCCCGGAGCATTTGAAACATTACTTTTTTGGGTAGAACTTTTTAAAAATGGGGTATGTTGAGAAATGGCGGATTCTCAACGGATTTGGACAAACTTTTTTTTTGCTTAAAGGTAATTAAATTTTAAGAATATCTGGAGGGGTGGAACTGGTCCCGAAGCATTTAAAACATTACTTTTCTGGGTAGAAAGTTGGAAAATTGCAATATGCGGTTGTTGCACTGTAGTACCTGAAGTCTTGAGAATTGCACAGAAGAGTTGATTTTTTTGTTCACTAGTCTTATATGTCGATTCTAAATCTGTGCTTACTTTTGAAATTGGTTGAGAAACCACAGACTTGATTTTTGAGTTACAAAGTATCATATAAAGGATGCGCTCCGCGGTCACCTATTGCGCTTTGCGCCATATACTTGTTCGTATTTTGAAACATCAAAAAATTGAGTTTTGGGCGAAAATCAAAAAATTACGCCAAGCGCCAAAAATGGTCCCGAGGCACCGCCTAGGCGGACCTTCATGCAAAAAATCTGCCAATTTCGTTGAAAAACCACGGAGTACGGGCATGCCACACATATATATATATACAAGACTAAAATGCTACAGCATGAGCTGCTTATGAATTGTCAATCATCAAAAAGAACTAGACAAGGTGTGACAAAATCGTGATAAATTTCGATTTAAATTATAAACCATTTTGAGTCAAAATTTTAACAGGTTCATCTACGAAATCCACTGAGCATTCATAAGCAGGCGGCAATTTATGGCAGAAAACTTGTCATTTCAATTATTCTAGTTTTTATTTTGTCTTTAATTTTTGATTAAATGATGTTATTTGTGAACTTTACTCTTACAGAAGCCTCTTACAGAAAAATACATGTAAAATTTGAAAAGTGATTTGAAAACAAAAAATTGATCATATTGCAAATGCCAGCAAAAGTTAACTTTACTTTAGCTAATTTCAATTTAACTTTAATTTTGATTGTTTTATTTTGTTACACCTCATTTAGTAAACTTATAATTTCATTGTGACCAAAAATTCAGAAATTTTTTTTTGATGTAACAATTTTTTTTATTACACTAGTTGTATTTTCGATCATTCACTAATTTTTGTCCTCTTTGTGCCAAAATTGCCGCCTGCTTATGAATGCTCAGTGGATTTCGTAGATGAACCTGTTAAAATTTTGACTCAAAATGGTTTATAATTTAAATCGAAATTTATCACGATTTTGTCACACCTTGTCTAGTTCTTTTTGATGATTGACAATTCATAAGCAGCTCATGCTGTAGCATTTTAGTCTTGTCTAGGTCTTGGCCATGTGGAAGACATATTTACTTGCCACATGAACAAGGCTTCAAACAGTCATTGAGAAAAATCCATCGCTTGGAATTAAGATCTAGGAATTAAGATCTGTCGCGCCCTAGGAATTAAGATCTATCGCATTGAAGCTAACCTGAGCATCAGTTTATAAAAATCTGCGGAGTTTCCCTTTTGCATTGAAGCTAACCTGAGCATCAGTTTATAAAAAGCTGCGCAGTTTCCCTTTTTTATATATTTCAGTTAATATTTTAGTTATTTATTAAAATTCAGAGGCCTAAATCAAAATTTCAAGAATTTTGTCATCTGGAGCAGACTATGAGCTTTCGATTGATATATATATATGTCCTAGGGTTCAACCTACCAGTCTTCCAATCAATTCGGGGACAGGAAACCATGCAAAAACTCGATCACCCATTCATAACTAGGGCACTGTCGCGCCCTAGGATATGCGGACAGACGGACGCAAAAATGGGGTAACTGCTTGGCCGCCCACCGCTTCGGCCCCTACGCTTCGCCTAGCATGCTTCGCATGCTAGGCTACGCTCCGGGGCCTCCGCACCCATGCTCTACGGCCTCCGGAGCTCTGACTGCCCTGCCCTCCGCGGCAGGCGGCCTGCGGCCGCGCAAAAATATAAAAGTAAGTTTATGTCAGAAAGCAACAAAATAACTACACGAATAAGTATGTGGCGCAAAGCGCAATAGGTGACCGCGGAGCTAAACGCGCCACAAAACATGAGTTTTATACCCCACAAAACGTAACCGTTCAGGAAAAAAAGGTTGTCCAAATCAGTTGAGAATTCGCCATTTCTCAGCATACCCCATTTTTAACACTTTCTTTCCAAAACAGTAATATTTCAAATGGTCTGAGACTGGATCCATCCCTACAGATATTAGTAAAATTTTATGAGCTTTCAGGAAAAAATGTTTTGTCCAAATCCGTTGAGAATTGGCCATTTCTCAGCATACCTTGCTTTTAAACCTTTCTACCCAAAAAGTAATGTTTCAAATGCTTAAAATCCGGTTCCCCTTTGCCATATCTTTCTAGAATATTATTATCTTTCAGGGAAAAAAGTTTGTAAAAATCCGTTGAGAATTCGCCCGTTCCCAGCATTTCCAGGAACATATATATATATAGCTGAGGACAACAGTTCAGTAAGCTCTATAGACCGCGGAGCGACCTATCGGGCCGCTCCGCGGTCAAAAACCAAAGTCTTCTGTTGAATTATCAGCCATTTAGGTGCTACTGATTATTGATGCTATTGTCATGCATGAAAGTGTGTCACTCATGATGGTAAGTCTGTGGCTTCTCAACCATTTTCAAAAGTAAGCACATATTTGGAATCGTTATATACAAGTTGTGAACAAAAAACTAAAGTCTTCTGTGCAATTCTCAGAAACTGTATATTGCAACTCTCTACCCAAAAAAGTAATGTTTCAATTGCTCAAAACCTGGTTCCCCTTTGCCAGATCTTCCTAGAATTTTATAAGCTTTCAGGAAAAAAAGGTTGTCAAGATCCGTTGAGAATTCGCCCGTTCCCAGCATTTCCAGATATACTTAAAATGATGATCTGAGCTGTATAATTATATTCTTGTCAGCAATGATTCTTGATGCCTGTGATCATGATACCCCAACCTATCAATGGATAGAATTGGGGCTGTGCGAGCGGAGCGTAAGCACAGTCCCCTCTTAGCTAAGGACAAACCCTATTACGGATTTTGAAAATATGAATTGATGCCATTAATTCTGTGTGAATGTTACAGAGCTGTGAGTGGGCTCATCGGACGCAGCAAAAACAGAGCTTCGATTAAAAATTTGGTTGAGATTTGAGAGAGTTATGGCTAAAAAACTTTTGAAAAAGTGTCCATCCGTTATCCGTCCGCCGTCCGCTGTCCGCCATACGTTCTGTTCGGCATGGGGATTGGCAATATCTGGGGCTCCAGTCTCAACGTCACTATAGTATATCAAGGTGAGGGTGCGGCTCAACGTCATAACTCCCAGCGGATTCGAATTCAGCATGGACGCTGGGGCGCCGGACGGTGAGATCTGTCCTCCCCTTGTCCTCAAACCTTCACTCCGCGAGGACAACTGGAGCAGAATCCACCACCGACATCCCGAACTGCTAAACATGCCACCGCATAGTAGGGATCGAACGATGTACATCGACATCCTGTTTGGGCAGGATGTCACATCCTTTGTCATCACCAGCACTGCACCCAGAAGCTGCACGCTTTGCCCGGCTATCTGTCTGTACCACTATCTGTCTTCCCCAGCCCATTCGGCTCATTCCTCATGGGAAACGCCTGCTCGCCATTTGTGACCAAGGATGACTACCCGCGCAGGAGCACTGTCTTGGTGAATGGGGCAGAAGACGCTGAGAGCGAGACAAATGAGTAAGAAGAGTCCGGGCCAAGGAAGAGACACTGTCCGAATCGCACTCGAGAAGGACAAGAGTACTTTCATCTTACCCGTCGGCATCTGAAGGAAGTGATGGAGAGTCCTTCTGACCCCCTTGCCAGACACGAGGCCTCGAGGGAGAGACTGATGGCCTTGGAGATGGACCTGAACCGGCTTTGCTACCAAGTTGACGAGGAGATCTATGAGCCACTACACCGCTTCATCTGGACGGAGATGGTGAAGGTCTTACACCAACTCAAAGTGGACGTCAATTGAAGACTTAGCTGGACGAGTAACTTGACCTTCTCATCGTCACCAGTCGCCGGTCAGACGAGAGCGCCACGAATGCCCAGCCCACTGCCAACCACCTCCGACGAGTTCCATTACATCCTAATGCTGGGGTCAGACTGGACCGAGATCAACACGGACTTCACAAGTGCAGACCTCATGAGCGAAGAGGACTTGGGAAGAACGATCGAGGAGCTGGGCTTGGGAGAGGCTATTGGAGAGCCGCTGACTGATGCACTCCCAGAACACCTTAACGGAACAGAGAAGGAGGAGCCACGACTGGAAATAGAGATACTGGGAGAGAGGATGGTGACGGCGCTCAGGCTGCAACTAAAGAAGGTGGTGGTGGTGAACTCGAATGAATGAACTCTAGAGATCACTTCCCAATGAACCAGGTATTCAATGCCGGCTCCCCGGAAGCCATGCTACCTGTGGCACACTTCCACATGCCGATGGAGCATGACTACACAGTCACTCCAGACCAAGGGAAACACATGAGGGAGTTTGAGGGCTCTTGGAGCGCCGCCATAGCCTACCTTCCCTCCAGCACCTTCCACAAGACGCTCATGCTGTGCCTGTAGCAGAGCCAGAAACTCAAGGTCCTCAAACTATGCTTCGTGTTGACCACGATCTGGGACGCTCTACCCCTGGGAGAAGAGGGAGTGGCAGCATGGGAGGGGACGCTCGGACGACTACAGAAGCCGAACATGAAATGGATGACAATAGGCCCCAGCATTCCCCTGACGGAAGTAACGGCGTTAGCCCCGGTGCTGGAGAAGTTGACAGCTCACGGATGTGAACGATTTGCTGCCGAGGACTGGGCAGTCCTCCGCCAACTGCCTGAGCTGCACACTCTTCATATCGGCCTGGCGGAGGCGGGGAACATCGTACTGGAGCCTCAATGGCACGTCCCATTACCTCAACTCCGGAGGCTGACGTTCAACCACTACGCGACCATCAGACTGCCCAACCTGAGAAGACTCACCCCCAACCTTAGAGTCCTCTCTCTGCCTCGACTCGTTTGGACCCCTAGATGAGACAGGGCGACTGCACTCAGGCGCATGAAACCATCTACCGACCAAGCTGCTCGTACTTGACCTACCTACCTGTGGAACGTGGGCACCAGCGTGGAGCATGGCTATGGTATTGAGGCCCCTGAAGGAGCTCAAGAAGCTGAGTATCGTCTTTCCCTTCATGGGTTTAGCTGTCCTGGCTCCCAAACTCAACGCAGCCATGACATCAGACATTGAGGACTTGCCAACGACAGTCACTAAGCTACGCTACGTGGGACACGCGTCTACTGGTGATCTGCCCTGACACATCTTGAGTTGATGGGCCTGCAGGGCCTCGAGATGGGAGAGACTGATTGTCTTTTCGTCCTCTCACAACTGACTGCAGTCACTCATCTACTGGTAGACCAATCCGCTTGGCGCTCCCTGTTAGTCATGACTACAGCCAACAAGAACCAACTAAATGGAGGACCTCTCCCGGGACTTCCACCACCCAGCCTACAACAGCTGCAACTTCACTGGACCCCCCCGTCTACTCTATCCACGACGGGAAGTGACTCCCTTGGTCAAGGACGACGTCGATCACCTTGCTCGGCTGCTGAGCCAAGTGGACTTCCCCTTTGTGCTGGAGTTCTTCGACAAGAATGGCATCAGGGCGAAGGGATACTCACTTCGGATTGGGATCCTAATTGAAGAAGTGAGACGGAAACGACGACAAGTGAATCCTCACTCTGACCCTCCTTTCCGCATCATCAAACAACAATTCACTCCTGAGCATTGACACTACGAGTTCAAGGATGTCTCACGAGCCGAGGCAATGGACGAGGACAAACAGAGTCAGCTCAAAAGGAAGGCGGCCTGTGAACGAGCCCGAAGGGAAAGGCTGAGAAAGGAGCAAGCCACCCAGACACCAGACACTAGGAAGTCAAAGTACAAGAGTGACGAGCCTGCTGCTACACCTGGAGACCCACAGCAGGGGACGGGAAGGACAAAGAGGAAGCATGGAAAAGGGGTGACAGCTATGATGTTGATCGCGATGTGCATGCTCACCCCCACCGCGGCCAGACCCATTCCCTGACCCGCTGACAGCACCATCACCACCACGACACCTTCGGCCCAAGAAGCCAGGGATAACCTGCTCCACCAAACTAAACATCGGAAAGACACTTTGGAACCACCACCGTGGAATGTGAAGTTCCAACTCTGTCATAGACACAGTGGCGGAGGTCGGCCCTTCCTTCTACCGGAATAAACAAGAGACTGCTCCATCTACAGGAAACAAGCCGAGCGTTCCTACCATGATGTGGATCTGTGGCTTCCCGCCACGGAAGGACCCAGTGTGCCCGCTGCACAGTGCATCTTAGAAGTCACCACGACCACTACGCGATGGGATGACCTCACCTAATTCCTGAACTGGGGCATCTCCAATCCCATCAAGAAGATGAACGTGCCGGCAGATGAGTGTCATGATGCTTGGATGAAACACAAGTTCAGGGGATTGGAGCTGGTGCAGATGGACAAGTCCCTCTGGTCCACCAATCAATCCCTGCATTACGAGTTGCCTTGTTTCTTCAATACATATGTCTACAAGACCATCAACCTCTACATCCTCGAAGGGACGGTGTATGCAGGACACCAGGCTCTCACTTCAGACCTGGGCTCTCTCAAGGGATGTCGGATAGAGAAAGATAGCTGTGTCCAACCTCAGTACACCATCATCTGGAACGACACACCGCTCCTCATGTACTGCCCCTTCTGCTACTTCGGCAGCTTTGGAGGAGACGTGATGGAATCTCGAGTGCACATTCCTCAACTCTCCACCACCTTTTCCACCTACCCACCAGAGGATGACTTCCCATACACCAAGGAGTCAATGAACTGCCTTCCCGCCAGAACACTACTCTCACATAAAGGAGGAGTGCTGCGCGTCAACGCCACTGACGAGAAAGGCACAGCTATAAGTCCATCACATCCTTCATCTCCAAGAAGAAGGAAGAGGGAGGACGCATCCCCAACGGCAGAGGAAAAGGAAAAGTGGAAGAAGTGGGATGAGTGGGAGCAGTTGACCAACGGCTCTTCAAGGATGCCGAGGAAGTGGAAGGACTGGTTCAATTCTACGGAGAGTATCCAGCCACTGGTGATGACCCTACGACCAGCCAGGGCTCACCTCAACACGAGGAAGAGATGAGAGCAAAATACGAGTAGGAGAAGAAGAAGAGAGTGGAACGGGAACTGTTCAATGCCATCAGGCCACGAGCAGGAAACCATTACTCGTTCCCCTCCACCACCACGTGGCCTCACTGGGACTTTGATAAGGATGCTTGGAAGGAAGCCATCCATGACACCCTCATTCGCATCGAGAACTGGGTGCAACACCACGATCCAGTGGAGGCGAAGCTACACTACATCGTGGATGAACTGGTGGAGATGATGGAGCGAGTGGAGTTGAGCGACGAGCATCGGATGTGCTTGCTGGAAGAGTATCAGTATCAAGTCCTGAAGCAGATGGTCCGGATGAGCCCGACCAACGGCATCCGCGCCCTCACCGGACGCATGGACATCTCTGCTGAAATCCGGGGATCTGCCATTTACATCTCCCAGTGCCTTGAGGCTGACGTGGAAGCTGTCTACCCATACCACCAGCTTCCGGGAGACGACAACTGCTACCTCTTCATGCCAGTGTGGCTGAAGACAGGAGAACTGCTCTTCCTTCTGGATGGCATAGGCACATACTTGACTTACCACAGCCCCAGGATGGACTGTCACCATGTCCACCCTTTCCAGTTTGTGGATCTGGTCTGCGCTGCCAAAACCGCTGCCTTCTTCAAGAACTTCACCCATGGCTCCTTCGCTACACTCCTCCAAGCTCCTGCTATCCAACACCTACGATACCCCAGTCCTCTTCAGCTCGCAACTAATGCCACCATTTGCAGCCCTCGTCGCCTACTCATTGAGTCTACCCATCTTGGAGAGGAAACTCAATGGACTAGTAATCGAAAGCTGTTTGAGTGATTGTGGGTGTATTCTTAGCTATCGCCTATCAATGCGCGGCCTAGTTTATTTCGAAAATAGGAAAATAATAAAATTGAATTTTTTAAATTTTGCTACAGCATAATTATGAAAAAATATTTCGGAGCACAATGTATATCAATCGAATCAATTTTCTTGGGGCTTTCTTCTTTTGGTAATTCTGTAGTTTGATAGTGAATTTGTTGTTCATTTGCACTGTTTAGCGAATTGTCAATGTGCATCTGTCACAGTTCCAAGTAGATTCGGGTAATATCACGCTCGGCAAGTTAATTGCCTGTCCCTAGTTTCGCCAATCAACCAAGACTAGGGTTACCAGAATGGCTCATCAGTTGGTTCTGGTAATTGGTAATATTTGATTATGATTCTAACTCATTTTGATGTTCAATTTATATAAACTCATCATCGTGATATCGGGTGTGTAATTATAGATTGTGTATTGATTTGATGTTGGACAATTTTTGATTTTTGCCCTTGATTAGTTTGTCCGTTATTTTTGGATAGAATTTTAGCAGTTTTTTAATTGTATTTTCAATGTTTTTGGTACAGAATCCTCTTTCCAGAAAGGTTGTGAATAGAATTTTAATGTCGTTTTCAAAGTCCTCCCAAAGTCTGCTAGAGTTCACAGTCCTAAGGATTTGGGAGAACAGAACATTTTGGCCCGTGTTGGACGTCTGGTTGCTGGTTTTGAATGGTAAACATAGCACCTTAAAAGGAAATGCCCGTCGTTTGTCGTACAATCTGACACGGTTTTCGTGTATGTGTATGTCCAGGTCCAGGAAGTGGACCCATCCCTTGTCGTCCCCTTCGAAATTGAGCGGTAGGGATGATGGATATATATCGTTGTGGCATTCCTTGATACAGTCTGTGTTTATTGTTAGGATGTCGTCGACGTATCTGCAGGTGTATTTTAGTCGTTTTGCCTTTGATATGTTCTTCGGGTTGCTGAGGAAGTCGTATTCTAATTTGCTTAGGACCAAGTCTGCAATGATTGGGCTGCAGCTTGCTCCCATGGCTATTCCTTTTGTTTGTCTAAATGCCATACCACCGAAATTTACGAATGTATTGTCTGTCAAGAATGTAATTAGGTTCTTAACCTCGTTCATTGTCCAGCTTTTATTCGCTAATTGTATGTTGTTGTGAAGGTAGCTCATTCCCTGTATTGTCACTAGTTTATATCGTTTGTCTGTAATATCCAGAATTTCCCCCAGAGTTTTTTTGATTAGGTCGTGCTCCAGGGCGGTAAATAGTGTGCTGAAGTCGGCAGTGTACATTTTCCCGTTCCTTTCTCCCAGTTTATTGAGCATGAATTTAGCCTGCATAGAGTTTTTAATACTCCATGTAAGGTTTAATCCTCTCGTTTCCCCTACTTTTTTCGTGTATTTTTGCCAATAGATTTTGATTGCTGCTAATATTCTTGTAAGTAATTCTTCCATTTTTTTGGTAGATGATCTCGATGCTCCTGCTATAAAGTGTGCCTTTATTGGGTTTTTGTGGTACTTAGGGCTATGCCATAGTACTGGTAGTATGGCGTCTCGTGGGTGAAGTTCTCGTTGACTCTCATATTTGTGATTTCCAAAAATTCCTCTGTGTCTGTCCTCATGCGTTTTGATAATGTCTTCTGCACTGAGGGTATGTAATGAATATGTGTCGTTTCCTGTAGCTTGTATTTTGTTTTGAGAGGAAGTATCCACTCCAAGCTCTTCACAAAGACGTTGTATGTAATATTTCTTGCATATTATCGTGAAGTTGGAAGCTGCTTTGTCCACTGGTGTTAATACGAATGCTCGGGTTTGTTTCTGAATGCTACTTATTGAGGTTTTGGTACGTTTGCAGAGTTGTTTATATTTGTTGTTCGCTGATTTCTCTATTTCTCCCTTGTTTCTGTTGTACTCTCTCCCTATGTATGCATGTATTCTTCCGTAGATCTGTCCTTGTTCCGTTTTGGTTATTGCCTTTTCTTTCTGTTTATGTATGACCCATGATTGTAGGGATTCGAGGGCCAGTTGTAATGCACTTTCCGCGTCTGATTGAAGATGTGGTCTGAATTTTGTTCCTTTTGTTAGTAGAGTCTTTTCTAGCCCCAAGAATTTGAAGTCTCCTGTGTTTATATGTCCGAAATGTTTATATCGTTCTTCATATTTTTCGCATGTACACCCCTCGCTGGAAATTTTCATGAGCTCGTCAGGTTTTAGTTTTTTTAAGAAGGTGCTGTAGCTGAGTAGCATGCTTCCTAGGGTTGTAGTCGGTATCGTGTAAAAAGTGAATATTGTTTTTAGTGGTTTTGCTGTAGTTAAAGGCTTTGTGCCCTGTATTTTGTCCAGTTTTAGTGTTTTTAAGATTTTTTGTGGTTTGAACTGATTGCTGTAGTTGTTGATATGTTTGAAAGGGAGACGAATTTCCCTTGGGCATATCATATCTGCTTCGTTTGTCGTAGGTTTCTCCTTAAGGTCCCTTGCCCTTTTGTATGCGGTTATTAGTTGGTATAGTCTATAGCCATATTTGTGTGTGTTTTGTTCTATGTCGTCCACTAGTTTCTTTGTTTCTTTAGTCCGTAGAGTTTGTAGAGTATTGAAAAGTTCTGTCCCGTTGTATTGTAGTTGGAATATTTGGTCCGTTGTGGGTAAAGATTTTCTGGTTTTATTGTGTAGAGTTTTTTGGTTCGATTGGGTCCCGTTGTCTACTGTATGTTTCGTTTTTAGTTTGAAAGGTTTGATGGTTCTTTTTAAGGCCCTGTGTAAGGTAATAGTGAACCAGGGGGTTTTCCTTCTATCGTATGGGTTTGTGTCTTCTAGAATGCTTCCAAATCCTTGAATGTTGGTGTTAAGACCCCATGGGTAGGCGGTATTAAGCACCAGAATGTACATTGTTTCGAGTTCTTCCAAGCTGGGGTCGTGGTGTTTTGTTGTATGTAGTATAATTATTTGGGGTTGATATGTTTTGTCATGCGCATTGTTGAGATGTTCATATAGATGTGTGTAGTTTTCGTTCTTGTTGATGTTTCGTCTATGTTGTCCCATCCGTGTGTTTATTTGTTGTTTTGTTAGACCCACATATTTCGATGTGCAGCCGGGGTATGTACAGCTCAGTAGGTAGATGACATCTTTGCTTCTGCAGGTCACGTTTCTTGTTAGGGTATGTGCGACTCGTTTATTGGAATATGAGGTAGTGCTTCCCCTTTCGTCGTTAGTTCTCCACCATTTGCATGTAAGACACCTTCCGCATTTCCTTTGTGTTTTGGATACTTGATTGTGCTCCCGAATTGTACCGTTTCTTGTTGTACAGGGTTTATTTTTTTTTGGATCTTTTTATCTCAGTGACGGAAATGACGTTAATTTAGATGAGAAGAAAATAATAATTGAAACCATTATCCGGCCGCGCATCTAAATTTTGAAAATCGTTTATTGGCGCTATCTTTGTCTGGTTAGCTGATTCAGAGTTGTAAGGCTGGGTGGGGTAATATCGTACTTTCTCAGGCAGACGCAGGAGCTTTGTGTGCTGTTTAGTAAAAGGTTGGGCGATAATTACATGGCATTGGCTGCAGTGGCCTCTGCTGGAGGCCATTGCGAGCAAGAGTGTTTTGTTGGAGTATTGAAGTGTGGATAGGAAGCTAGTTGGTGATGGGCGGTGAGGACGAGAAGAAGGATGGGTGTGGCGGGCTGGAGGTGCCGTTTCGGAAGGCCCACTACAGCCAGAGCGATGGGCGCGGGTTGTTCTCCGACAATCCTCCGACCCCTGAGATCTACGCCCCTCGCTCTCTAGACGACTGCCCTCCACTGAGCAAGAACTGGCTCGACGCACAGTTCAAGGCCC
>JASANA010003745.1:0-13258 GCA_030248095.1 Ptycholaimellus sp. GST1_10
TGTTCTGAACAATTACATATTGCTCATGGGAAAAGACAGGAGATTGAATTATTATGGTCGCCGGTCCTGTCTCATGGGATTATTAAAGGGAGTGTACCAAAAATTACACCTCTGATTTTGATAAAACTTTTTTTCCTGGTAAGACCTAACCAGGAAAATGCATTATCAAATATAATCAGTGTGGTACTCTCTGCTTGATGGTATTTTTTGGCAGTCACTTGGCCATAATGCTGAGTCACTGTCTGAGCAAAGCATTCAACAGCCGAAGAGCGGAGTGTAGGGTGGCCAGGTGAACACGGACGGAGAGCAGAGCCAGCAGCCAGTCCATGCCCAGAACTCTAGCCATGTCTTCGCAGAGTCTGTAGGGGCTTAGAGAGATCTTTTGAGACTCGAGAAGGCTCAATAGGGGGTCAACTGCTCGTTCAGAGGCCCGTTGGTGTGCAGGACGCTGTTGAGGAGGATGTTGAGGCAGCGGGTGTGCACGTAGACCCGGTAGACGGTCTCGTCCAGCTCCTCCGCTTCTTCAATCCAATACCCCTCATTACCCTCTTCCCAATACTTTCACTGCTGCGACCAGGAGTGGAGAAAAGTAGCTGCTGTAGGTCGATGTCTTGGAAAAGCAGCTTTTGCTCGGCCTCCACCGCCACGGCAGAGGGCGGTAGCAGAGTAGCGATGAACTGGCAGAACTTGAGGAGACTGGGCTGGTCGGCGGGCAGCTGGAGGACGACGGCGAGGAAGTGGAAGAGGATGTCGCGGGTGGCGCGGAGAAGCGGCGGCAGGGCGGATAGGCGGTAGAGGAGGCGGGGCAAGAGGCCAGGGCCAGGGCGCGCTCCCGGTCGCTGAGAATGAGGGGGTGGTGTGAGGGGGTGAATAGGGGGAGGGAAGGGACCCATTCTCGGTGATGATTTCGTAGAAGTGCTCGTAGAGTAGGTGCTACAGCTCGTTGGGGCGTTTTTCCAGACTTCCAGGTCGCACAGAACTTCTTCAAAAGCATAGAGAATGGATTGAAAGGTATGCCACCAATTATCCATCATCCATGCAATCATCTCTCGAGCATTGCCTGCATTTTGCATGCTAGGTAATTTATTAGACAAGCGAAACATCAAGCGTCTGATTAGCAGAAACAATAGTTTCATTAGCAGCTGCCTTCTACCATTTCCCATTGCACTCGACTAACAAATGCTCACCTGCTGGTTGGGAATGTGGGCAACGTCCCTGGCCGAGTCCAGGGTGCCGCAAAGCGAGAAAACGAGGTGGAGGAAGTGGGAGTTGAGCAGCGCCGACTTCTGCTCTATCAGCACAGCCATGGTCTGCCAACTTCCTTCATTCTTCGCCCAGAGCTCCTCCACTTGATAGCCCCTCATCTGGTTCATCTGCTCCTGGATGATGGGGTTGTGACGAAGGGCGCAGAGGAGGGCCTTGAGGGAGGCGTAGAGGCCCTGCGTGTCCATAGCCATGGCTACCAGGCCTAGCAGGGCGCCAGCACCGCCCACCAACTCCATCAGACGGCAGACTGGCGTCGGCACAAAACATTGCACTCCTGGCAATGGTGAGGAATCAATCACGGATAATGTCTCAGAAGCATTACCAATGACCCACTCAGCCGCTAAACCAATCCCATGAAACATAGGACACCTAGCTAAAGAAAAAGCGATGCTTGGCGATGAGAACTTTAGCAAAGTTCAATGGTATTTGTCAAAATTCCGCTTCAATTTTTGGAGTTTTGAACATAGCCGATTTTTTCAACCACCTAAACAGCCTTTCAATCAAAAAAACGCCCTCAGATATGACCACCATTCTATCTAAATTGATGCCATATTGTCCAATTAGCCGCTTGGATCGTAGGCGGACGGGGTCTAGGATAAAAGTACCCAGGACAAAAGTACCCCGGATAAAAGTATTGGGCTGGCGCGAGGGAGCAACGCGACCGTCAGCGCCCAGTCCCTCTTTTCGACCCAGGTGTACGTTTTCGGGGTTATTGCTAGATCTTAAAATTGATAAGGCTCCTGCTCCTCACAGAAGAATCCAATCGTTCTGATTCTTTTTGCATTGGAAAGAGCATCATCAAATTGTCCAAAACTCGCGAGAAATCGCCCAAAACTTGCAACAATCATTAGATAATCACTCAAAACCATTTGTCTGAACTCCTCCTCCTCCTTCTCCTTCTCCGCATCTATTCAATGGACGCTAGTAGGTATTCATTTTTTCCCCCAACCCCCTTCCCCGGGTCCTTAGACCTCATGTATTTAGCTTTTCAAGTTACACTAAGCAGTCATATGCACCAGTGGTGTAGTGGTGCAAGCGATTGAACAGCTGAATGAATCTAGGAGGTTCGAATCCTTCTCATGGATTCACTAAAAATTTTGTGTATTTCAAGTTGAGAATATTACTGGTACCCTCGGCAGGCCTAAACAAAAGCTCTTTTCTCCCAAATATCGATTGCCAAGAACCCAAGAACCAAGAAAAATTCCCAAAAATTTTGTAACCCAAGACAATTTTCAAAAAAAAATTTAATTTGCCATTATATTTGCATTGTACTTTTTATTTTCAAATGTTTTCATTTTGTTATTTTTATTAAAAAAGTTTATTTAAATAAGTTTTGTTTATTGACCGCGGAGTGGCCCGAAGGGCCGCTCCGCGGTCTATAGAGGTTACTCAACTTTTGTCCTCATATATATGTATGTATATCTGGAAATGCTGTCCACGGGCGAATTCACAACGGATTGGGACAAACTTTTTTTTTCCTGAAAGGTAATGCTATTTTAGGAAGATCTGGAGGGGTAGACCCGGAATTTGAGCTTTTGAAACATTACTTTTTTGGGTAGAAAGGCTTGAAAACTGCAATATAGCGTTTTTGCGCTGTAGCACCTTTAATCTTGAGAATTGCACAGAAGACTTGAGTTTTTTTGTTCACAAGTCGTATATAACAATTCCAAATATATTCTTACTTTTGAAAATGGTTCGAGACCAAAGATTTTACCCTCTTGAGTGACAAACTTTCACACATAACAATATCATCAATAATCAGTAGCAGCTGAACGGCTGAGAATTGAGCAGAAGACTTGATTTTTTTTGTTCACAAGTCGTATATAACGATTCCAAATATATGCTTACTTTTGAAAATGGTTGAGAAACCACAGCCTTACCCTCTTGAGTGACAAACATTCATGCACGACAATAGCATAAATAATCAGTAGCAGCTGAACGGCTGAGAAGTTTTGAAAAAACGGAAGACTTTGGTTTTTTGATTCACAAGTCATATATACCGATTCTAAATCTGTGCTTACTTTTGAAAATGGTTGAGAAACCACAGACTTTTCATCTTGAGTGACAAACGTTCACACATGACAATAGCATCAATAATCAGTAGCAGCTGAACGGCTGATAATTGAACAGAGGACTTTGGTTTTTTGATTCACAATTCGTACATAACGATTCCAAATCTGTGCTTATTTTTGAAAATGGGTGAGAAACCACAGACTTGCCCTTTGCAGTGATGAAATTCCATGCATTCATATTGTAAGCTGGAAGGTGATGTGCTCCGTGGTCACCTATTGCGCTTTGCGCCATATACTTGTTTTTTATTTATTTATCCAATAAAATCTTTATTAAAAAAATAACCAAAAATATAAAATTTGTATTTATATGTTATATACTATGTTAAAAGTGGAAGAAATATTCTGGTACCATCGGCACGGCCAAATGTGGTCTCTTTTCTCCAAAATTTTGAAAATTGCCTTGAGTAAAAAGTCAGGAAAATAAATTTCTTACTAGTGGAATCTGCTGCGTCATCTGCATTTTTGTTTTGGGCGCGCACTGAAAAGAGAGCACTGAATTGCGCGCCAAAAACAAAATGCAACTGTGCAAAGCAGCAGATTCCAGTTAGTAGAAATTTATTTTCCTTCTGACTTTTTACTCGAGGCAATTCAAAATTTTGGAGAAAAGAGACCACATTTGGCCTGCCGATGGTACCAGATATAAAAGTACCCGGATAAAAGTACCCGGATAAAAGTACCCCGGATAAAAGTACCCATGAATAAAAGTACCCAGTATAAAATTACCCAGGATAAAAGTACCCACAGATAAAAGTACCCTCGGATAAAAGTACCCATGGATAAAAGTACCCACGGATACAAGTACCCACGGATACAAGTACCCATCCATGGAGTTCTATTTAGGTTGATAGTGAAAATTGAAGTTATGAACACAGAGTCTCTTCAGCAAAAGGGAAATATTCATAAATAAAGAAAAGAATTATTGTACCCACGGATAAAAGTACCCACAGATAAAAGTACCCACAGATAAAAGTACCCACATATTGAATAGATAGAAGGGTTGTATGGCTGGATCCATGGGCTCTGCTCACCTGGGTGAAAAAACAAATTGAGCGAAGCCATCAAAACGCAGTGCAGCTGGAGGTTTATTCACGCAATTCTGCATGAGTGCTGCTTTCTAGTTGGGGAGAGAAATTTAGGCTGGGCTGGCAGTGCGTCCGGAGTCCAACTACTGGAAGAGTTGGGACAGTCAGCTCACTCGTCTGGTCCAGCGCTGGCAGCCTGAGCTAGCAGCTGCTAGGATTGAAGACGAGCAGTCGCCTCTCATATCCTATCTACGAAGCTTTGCCCACTTCTTTCATATTGGCTGATTTCCTTTTCTCGCTTATTGCTTTATTCTTTTCTTGCTCATGTTGTGAGGCATATGTGATCGACAATAATTCTTTTCTTTATTTATGAATATTTCCCTTTTGCTGAAGAGACTCTGTGTTCATAACTTCAATTTTCCCTATCAACCTAAATACCGGGGGGGGTACGAAGTCTTCGGACACCTAAAGATCAATTTATGAAAATTTATTTCTCCAACAACAAAAACGCTAGAGAGCTGATTTATTCCCACAATGATCCCCAAACCTTGCATAGTAAGTGCCTAAATTGGCTTCTCATTTTGTTGGAGAGAACTGGAGAAATTACAATTTTTGTGAAGTCGTTCAAAAATGATACTGCCCTGTTGTAGTGGGTATTAATCAAAGGGATGGGGGAAATGTATGGTGTACATTGGAGGCAATTTCTCAATATAGAAATCACCTGGAGTTTTAAAAATTTATGTTAATGTTATTGACCCTTAAAGCTTAATTGTGCTTAATTTTGAACTCCAAAGCTTCGGCTGGGGCTGGGAAATGAAGCCTCGAAAGCAGGTAAAAATTTTCTATGAAGGGGCAGTATTATATTTGAACGACCTCACAAAAATTGTCATTTCTCCAGTTCTCTGCAACAAAATGAGAAGCCAATTTATGCACTTACTAAGCAAGGTTTGGGGAACATTGTGTGAAAAAATCAGCTCTCTAGCGTTTTTGTGGTTGGAAAAATAAATTTTCAAAAATTGATCTTAGGGTGTCCGAAGACTTCGTACCCCCCCCCCGGTAGAACTCCATGGATGGGTACTTGTATGCGTGGGTACTTTTATCCATGGGTACTTTTATTTGTGGGTACTTTTATCCGTGGGTACTTTTATCCTGTGGACTTTTATCCTCGGTACTCTTATCCATGGGTACTTTTATCCTGGGTACTTTTATCCTGGGCACTTTTATCAGGGGTACTTTTATCCTGGGTACTTCTGTCCGTTGCCCAGGTGGATGGGAGTGGCACTGTCCTGGGAAGGAGATGCCGGGAATAGGGCCACGGCCTTGACGTCCTGTCTAGAGTAGAGTTTGCTAAGGCAGGCCAACGTGAGCACTAATGGTGCCTGGCTCACCAGGCCCCAGCCCAGTCTTTCTTTTATTTTCTTTTATTTATCTTCCAACAGGGTTGAGGAATAAACGCAAAGCATCACTGCGTGCGCATGAATGGGGCAAAAAAGGGCAGCGAGAGACATGGGCGTGTAAGAGGCTGGGCTGCTAGGGAGGGGAGGGAGGAGTCCTCAGCGCCCTTGCAGTTGCCAAAAAGGCCTCCGGGGATCCCAGTATCGCGCTCTCTGGCATCCGATTCCAGAATCCAGCGACCCTGTGGGGCCAGCTCAGGGCCATCATCCGCGGCTGCCTAGGGTCGATAAAGAGGCGGCAGTTGTGCGATAGTTGGCGGACACTGACTTTTCGTATTACAAGGCCTGGGCAGAGCTCCTCGCCTATCAATGGACCCTTCCGTCCCCCACCAACCTGCTGCAATCGCCTTTTCTTTGCACAGGACTGTGTTTGTAATTGCTGAGCTGGCCTTTTGACCATAATTCATACAATGGAATGCATTATGGATTAGAGCATTTAGGGGAACTTGAGTGATCTAATCGACCACAGAGCGCATCGATTAGATCCGTATAGCCCCCCTAACTTCTCTTATCCATAACGCAACTCTAGCATTACTCGTCTCAGAAGACAGGATAAGAGATGGTCATCTGTAACCATGATCGTCTCTTTTCCTGTCCTTTGTGACCAGTAATAGTATAATTATACTTGAATCCATTTTCAGCCTCTAGCTGCTGGCAAAGCCACTAAATCATGAGCAGAGGCCTATCTGAAATGAGCCGGTATAGACAGTGCCCACCATAGGAGACGGGAGGCCTTTCGGAGGGGGCCGGGTGGGGTGCCGTTGAAGGCGTGCACGGAGCTGATGGGCTGGCCCTGGCTCATGGACGGTCTGCCCACGATGTAGTGCAGCCGGCTGGTCGCCGCCGTCTCCCCGTTCACGTACACCGTCACCTGGAAGGGAGATTGGAGCTGGAGTGGAATTTGGTGGGAATGTTTGAAAACTATTTTTTGTGAAATTGTAGAGTTTGAGATTATTTGGAGAATTCGGAGAATTCGAAGCTGTTTGGAGAATTCTTGTGAATGGGAAAAATGAACTTTATAAACAAACAATAGATGGAAACAAATAAACCTAATTTAACGAAATTTAAGGCTATTTCTGTGAAATTTTGATTTTTTAATTTATTTGTGGGCCAGCAAAGGCGATAGCGAAAATGTTGGGTGAAGGGATTTGAAGAAAAAATTTGCCTGAGGCAAAGAACTGATAGGTAGTTTGGACAAGTTTTTGGGTGCAAACGGTAACTTTGTTCAATTAGGTGTTACGATGAAGGAAAAGACGGCTAACAGAGATCTGCGTGAGAACGGAGCGGGTGAGGATGATAGAGCGGAGAGCGGCCAGAGGAATTCTGGCCACGCAATCAGCCGCGCAGGAATCTCAATCTAAGTCCGCGCCTGGATAGAACTTTATTTTGCCATACATTGGTCGGTAATTTAAAACTCCCGGTTGGTGAAAGGCTAGGGCTAAATTAGGTAGGGGGATAAGCTAATGGTTACTAAATCCCCACAGCTACCTAAAGAGAAGCCCAGGCAAACTAACATGGTGTAGAGAGCACCTGTACCTGTAGAGAGCTCCGCAGCAAAATCTTAGAAAAATATTTTAGTTAGTTTACTATGGAAACTGCGATTATTAGTATGGACACTGCGATTCTCATCTCCGTCAACAGCATGCCGATCAAACATTCAACCGTAATTTTCCTCTAATCGCCTTAGCGAAACATCATACGTCCAGTTTCTCTGACCTGGCGTATCCCTTCTGTGTGGAGATGATGAGCGCGGCATCCTTGGGACTGATCTGCACCGAGAAGCAGGCGGACTCCAGGAACTCGCTTTTGTCTGCGCAGGCTGCCTCTGCAACCCCTCCTTTCCTTCCTTCCCAAATCAGCAAAGCCCTCCAACCGGAATGACGACGGTTGGGTGCGGCCTTGGTGGGCATGGAGCGGGTGATGGTGAGCAGGCGGACGGGGTGCCACGTAGAGCCAGCACAGGAAGCTGAGTTCGATGAAGGGCGGGAAGATCCATTCGCCAAGGGCAAGGCCTACGCCTCTGCTCACCTTTCCAGCTTCTGCTGAACCGCATTACTTAATTCAAACAAAGCTTACATTCATCAGGCCCTCTTCTATTTACAGTGAATTGGGAAAGGGCTGCTTTCTTCATTTTTTACGCGTTTTGTGACCATCTCTTTAAAAACAAGCGTCGAGAGATTTAGCATCTTTGCAGCATCTGTGCTCATAGCAAAGGCTCTTTCATCAGTAGTTCACCTCTTACTACTGGGGGGGGGGGCTAAGTCTTCGGACACCCTAAGATCACTTTTTGGAAAAAAAATTTCTCCAAATACTTAAAAGTTTGAGAGCTGATTTTTTTTCACAATGTTCCCCCATCCTTGCTTAGTATGTTCATAAATTGCCTTCTCATTTTGTTGCAGAACACGGGAGAAATAACAATTTTAGTGAGGCCTTTTAAAAATAAGACTGTCCTGTCGTAGTGGCCGTTGGGGAAAATGTATGATGTACATTGGAGGCAATTTATTGACATAGAAAACACCTGGAGATCTAAAAATTTATGTTAGTGTTAATGAACCTTAGACCTTAAGATGCGGAATCTGATAGACTCGAGATAGGCTCTATGTGGGGTATGTCACTTTTGAAAAAAGTAGGTTCTCAAATTCGAATGAAGTTATGCTACCATCCAAAGCAATTTAGTTCTCATCTCTTTGCCACTAACCGTTTGCCGAAAAAAACTGTTTGGTTGACCTGAAATGAGCATTTTTGTAACATGCACTTTTTTGGGACATTGAAACCTGCAATTTCAGTTTTTTGAAATTTTTGTTAAAGAAATTTCAGATAATTGTGGAACATTATATAGCAATCGAAAAAAAAATTGGAGAAAAAAGTTTGTTTATTTCAATTTTGGCATAACTTTTGCTGAAAACGTAATTTCAGAAAATCGGAAATTTCGGTTTTCTCATTTTGACACGAAAAAACTGATAGCTGAAATTTGAGTGGTTTTGCCAAGGGGTGAACCATAACCACGTTAAAATTCAGACTTTTGCGGTCATTTTGATATATAATACACTGTGTTTTGGTTTGTTCCCATGGGTACTTTTTTCGATTGAAAATTTGCAGTCAACATTTGGTCCTATGTTAAAGCATAGGCAAAATTTCCGGAACAAAATTTTTGTCTCAGATTTCCATTTTTCCACTCTAAATATCTTCTTTAGGGTCCAATACACCCTACTGCCACATTGGTTTCTTTGGTTTTGTTCAAAATGGGTCAATCTTAAATCGACCATTTCCTATGCTTAAGCATAGGACTTCCCAGGCTTCAACAAATATTTCTCTGTAGCAGCTGAGCGGCTAAGAATCGCACGCAAGACTTGAATTTTTTTGTTCACAATTCATATATTCTGATTCTATATCTGGGCTTATTTTTGAGACTGGTTGAGAAACCGCAGACTCACCCTTTTAAATGGTGAACTTTCATGCATTCAACAAAGAATGTCAATCAATTTGTAGCGCTAGCAGCTGAACTGTTGAGAATTGAACAGACTATGCTTACTTTTGATATTGGTTGCAAAACCACAGACTTGCCCATTTGCCCTCTTCTTTGAATGCATTTGAATTTGTCACTCAAAAGGGCAAGTAGGTGGTTTCTCAACCAGTCTGAAAAATAAGCCCAAGTTAAGAATCAGAATATATGTATTGTGAACAAAAAAATTCAAGTCTTGTGTGCGATTCTTAGCCGTTCAGCTGCTACAGAGAAATATTTGTTGAAGCCTGGGAAGTCCTATACTTAAGACAGCATTTCTGAAAGACTCGAGATGGACCACTCCACTTTTGAAAAATGAAGGTTCTCACATTCGAATGATGTTAAGCCATGATCCAAGGCAATTTAGTTCTCATTTCTGTAACACCAGTTGATTTGCGCAAAACGAATTTGTTGGCCTGAAATGAGCACTTTTTGCAACATGCACTTTTTTGGGGCTCTGCAACCTGCAATTTCAGTTTTTTGAAAATTTTGATTCAGAAATTTCACATAACTGTAGACTATTATATATCAATCGAAAGGTAATTTGGAGCTAAAAAAGGTGGCTTACTTCGATTTCGAAAACTCGAAAATTCCGACTTTTCAATTTTGGCACAAAAAATCTGATAGCTCAAGTCTGAGTGGTTTTGCCCTGGGGTGGATTATTATTATATTATCATCTGAATATGGCCCCATGTTGAAGCATAGGCAAAATTTTCGGAAATTTTTTTTTGTCCTAAATTTGCATTTTTACTGCCTAAATATCTTCTTTACGACCAAACACACCCTGATGTCACATTGGTTTTACAAGTTTTAGTTTAAAATTGGTCAATCATGAATCAACAATTTCCTATGCTTAAGCATAGGCCATCTTAGGCCACTTTCGCATTTTATAAGTTTTTAGGTCACTGTGATGCCAATTTATGCACATACTAAGCAAGGATGGGGGAACACTGTATGAAAAATCAGCTCTCTATATTATAAGTGGTTGAAGAAATAAATTTTAAAAAAGTGATATTAGGGTGTCCAAAGACTTAGCCCCCCCCCCCCGGTATTCTCCCTTTCTCCTTTCCCTCACACTTCCTCCTTTCTCCTCATAAATGGGATGCAAGAAACAAGCGTCAAAATAGATAGGGGTAAAATAGGCATATAACGTAGGTGGGGTGTCCTCATAGCAAAGGCTAATCTGCGATGCTCACCCCCCTTTCCCCCATAAGGCCCCCATCCCCATAAACGAGATGCAAGAAGCCTAGAGCACCAAGCAAGGGCGCAATGCTCAGAAGAAAGACGCAGCTGAAACCGTTTATGGACATGTCCAGCTCCACGAAGCCGGGACTGCCCAGGGCGCTGGTGGCAGGAAGTCCCTTGGCGTCAGCATAGACACCAGCGCCTTGACGCGGTGCAGCGGCAGTGGGCCACCCACCTCGCTCCCCTCTACTCCTCCGCCAGCCTTCTCCTCGTCCAGACTCACACAGCACAGGGCTTGGTCTAGACACAGGAACTCTCGAAGCTCTCTTGGCTGCAATTGTGGAAGACTTTGATGGACATGCCCAGCTCCACAAAACCGGGACTGCCCAGGGCGCTGGTGGCAGGAAGTCCCTTGCGGCGTCACATGAGACACCAGCGCCTTGACGCGGTGCAGCGGCAGTGGGCCACCCACCTCGCTCCCCTTTACTCCTCCGCCAGCCTTCTCCTTGTCCAGACTCACACAGCACAGGGCTTGGTCTAGACACAGGAACTCTCGGAGCTCTCTTGGCTGCAATTGTGGAAGACTTTGATGGACATGTCCAGCTCCACAAAACCGGGACTGCCCAGGGCGCTGGTGGCAGGAAGTCCCTTGGCGTCAGCATAGACACCAGCGCCTTGACGCAGTGCAGCGGCAGTGGGCCACCCACCTCGCTCCCCTTTACTCCTCCGCCAGCCTTCTCCTCGTCCAGACTCACACAGCACAGGGCTTGGTCTAGACACAGGAACTCTCGGAGCTCTCTTGGCTGCAATTGTGGAAGACTTTGATGGACATGTCCAGCTCCACAAAACCGGGACTGCCCAGGGCGCTGGTGGCAGGAAGTCCCTTGGCATCAGCATAGACACCAGCGCCTTGACACGGTGCAGCGGCAGTGGGCCACCCACCTCGCTCCCCTCTACTCCTCCGCCAGCCTTCTCCTCGTCCAGACTCACACAGCACAGGGCTTGGTCTAGACACAGGAACTCTCGGAGCTCTCTTGGCAGAAATTGTGGAAGACATTGATGGAGATGTCCAGATCCAAAAAAGCGGGACTACCCAGGGTGCTGGTGGCAGGACGCTTGGCGTCGCGTCAGACACCAGCGCGGTGTCGCAGTGCAGCGGCTGTGGGCCACCCAACTCGCTCGCCTCTTCTCCTCCGCCAGCCTTCTCCTCGTCCAGACTTACACAGCACAGGGCTTGGTCTAGACACAGGAACTCTCGGAGCTCTCTTGGCTGCAATTGTGGAAGACTTTGATGGACATTTCCAGCTCCACAAAACCGGGACTGCCCAGGGTGCTAGTGGCAGGAAGTCCCTGGCGTCAGCATAGACACCAGCGCCTTGACGCGGTGCAGCGGCAGTGGGCCACACACCTTGCTCCCCTCTTCTCCTCCGCCAGCCTTCTCCTCGTCCAGACTCACACAGCACAGGGCTTGGTCTAGACACAGGAACTCTCGGAGCTCTCTTGGCTGCAATTGTGGAAGACTTTGATGGACATGTCCAGCTCCACAAAACCGGGACTGCCCAGGGCGCTGGTGGCAGGAAGTCGCTTGGCGTCAGCATAGACACCAGCGCCTTGACGCGGTGCAGCGTCTGTGGGACAGACTTCTGCCTCCCCTCTACTCCTCCGCCAGCCTTCTCCTCGTCCAGACTCACACAGCACAGGGCTTGGTCTAGACACAGGAACTCTCGGATCTCTCTTGGCTGCAATTGTGGAAGACTTTGATGGACATGTCCAGCTCCACAAAACCGGGACTGCCCAGGGCGCTGGTGGCAGTCCCTTGGCGTCAGCATAGACACCAGCGCCTTGACGCGGTGCAGCGGCAGTGGGCCACCCACCTCGCTCCCCTCTACTCCTCCGCCAGCCTTCTCCTCATCCAGACTCACACAGCACAGGGTTTGGTCTAGACACAGGAACTCTCGGAGCTCTCTTGGCTGCAATTGTGGAAGACTTTAATGGACATGTCCAGCTCCACAAAACCGGGACTGCCCAGGGCGCTGGTGGCAGGAAGTCCCTTGGCATCAGCATAGACACCAGCGCCTTGACACGGTGCAGCGGGCCATGGGCCACCCACCTCGCTCCCCTCTTCTCCTCCGCCAGCCTTCTCCTCGTCCAGACTCACACAGCACAGGGCTTGGTCTAGACACAGGAACTCTCGGTGCTCTCTTGGCTGCAATTGTGGAAGACTTTGATGGACATGTCCAGCTCCACAAAACCGGGACTACCCAGGGTGCTGGTGGCAGGAAGTCACATGGAGTCCGCAAATAAACCCTCCCCTAGACGCAGTGCAGCTGCAGTGGGCCACCCAACTAGCTCCCCTCTTCTCGTCCGCCTTCCTTTTTCTCGTCCAGACTTACACAGCACAGGGCTTGGTCTAGACACAGGAACTCTCGGAGCTCTCTTGGCTGCAATTGTGGAAGACTTTGATGGACATGTCCAGCTCCACAAAACCGGGACTGCCCAGGGTGCTGGTGGCAGGAAGTCCCTGGCGTCAGCATAGACACCAGCGCCTTGACGCGGTGCAGCGGCAGTGGGCCACCCACCTCGCTCCCCTCTACTCCTCCGCCAGCCTTCTCCTCGTCCAGACTCACACAGCACAGGGCTTGGTCTAGACACAGGAACTCTCGGAGCTCTCTTGGCTGCAATTGTGGAAGACTTTGATGGACATGTCCAGCTCCACAAAACCGGGACTGCCCAGGGCGCTGGTGTCTATGCTGAGCG
>JASANA010003746.1:0-38811 GCA_030248095.1 Ptycholaimellus sp. GST1_10
TACATCGAGTGGAGCGAAGAGCGGGATGAAAAAGAAGGAGTGAGCGGGAGCGAGTGAAGGAAGAGCCACTGACGTGATGCTGCACAACATCCTGCCCCCTCTCCCCTTGCCCAATTACCGCCCCCTTTGCATGCTCCCACATCTATACATATCTTCTCTCTTTTCTTAGGGCTATGATATCATTAGCAAAATATTTTTGATGTTTTGAGATTTTAGTTATCGTTCGTAAGTTTTATTCTTACAATTTGCAAAATTGTTTGATGCATGATGAACTATCGATCGCGACAGTATAGGTCTGGTGAATTATTGATCAAATGAGAAATTTTTAGAATGTTCACATATTGCTCAATTTGTTTTATGTCCATAGCAGCTTTAGCCCACTTATAGTCATTCTGATTGTTTAGAGGCCCAATTTTAGCAATTTTTAAGCCACATTTTTAGCATTTGTTACATATTGTGAGCTTTTACTGAAAGGAGGGCATGTATGTAGATGGCTCTGGGCAAGCCAAAATATGTAAACAAATGCTGCAGTAGAGCGCAAATTAGCTGGCCTGGAGGTGCCCAGCCCCAGTGCTCCAGTAAGAAGCTGAGCTGATGAATAATGCTTGCTTTTGTATGTTATTGCCAGATGCTGACCAAATATTACCCTATCTTGGCTCCTCTACATCTCAAAGCATATAATTAACTAAAATCCCAAACCATCAACCTGGCCACAGTTGATCTGATACAAGCACCAGCACTAGTCCCCAAAGCAAACCAGTCAGTGGCGACTTGGTTGCTGAAGCAGAAGCGGTTGACGTAGGCCTGGCTGTTGTCTGCCGCAAAGAAGGACAGGAGCCCAGTCCCCCCGTAGGCCACTGCTCCGTACAGCCCCACTAGACCCAGCACACCCCCCAGCCAACCAGTCAGTGGCGACTTGGTTGCTGAAGCAGAAGCGGTTGACGTAGGCTTGGCTATTGTCAGCCGCAAAGTAGGAGAGCAGGCCAGTTCCCCCGTAGGCCACTGCTCCGTATAGCGCCACTAGACCCAGCACTAGTCCCCAAAGCAAACCAGTCAGTGGCGACTTGGTTGCTGAAGCAGAAGCGGTTGACGTAGGCTTGGCTATTGTCAGCCGCAAAGTAGGAGAGCAGGCCAGTTCCCCCGTAGGCCACTGCTCCGTATAGCGCCACTAGACCCAGCACTAGTCCCCAAAGCAAACCAGTCAGTGGCGACTTGGTTGCTGAAGCAGAAGCGGTTGACGTAGGCTTGGCTATTGTCAGCCGCAAAGTAGGAGAGCAGGCCAGTTCCCCCGTAGGCCACTGCTCCGTATAGCGCCACTAGACCCAGCACTAGTCCCCAAAGCAAACCAGTCAGTGGCGACTTGGTTGCTGAAGCAGAAGCGGTTGACGTAGGCTTGGCTATTGTCAGCCGCAAAGTAGGAGAGCAGGCCAGTTCCCCCGTAGGCCACTGCTCCGTATAGTGCCACTAGACCCAGCACTAGTCCCCAAAGCAAACCAGTCAGTGGCGACTTGGTTGCTGAAGCAGAAGCGGTTGACGTAGGCTTGGCTATTGTCAGCCGCAAAGTAGGAGAGCAGGCCAGTTCCCCCGTAGGCCACTGCTCCGTATAGCGCCACTAGACCCAGCACTAGTCCCCAAAGCAAACCAGTCAGTGGCGACTTGTTTGCTGAAGCAGAAGCGGTTGACGTAGGCTTGGCTATTGTCAGCCGCAAAGTAGGAGAGCAGGCCAGTTCCCCCGTAGGCCACTGCTCCGTATAGCGCCACTAGACCCAGCACTAGTCCCCAAAGCAAACCAGTCAGTGGCGACTTGGTTGCTGAAGCAGAAGCGGTTGACGTAGGCTTGGCTATTGTCAGCCGCAAAGTAGGATTGGAGGCCAGTTCCCCCGTAGGCCACTGCTCCGTATAGCGCCACTAGACCCAGCACTAGTCCCCAAAGCAAACCAGTCAGTGGCGACTTGGTTGCTGAAGCAGAAGCGGTTGACGTAGGCTTGGCTATTGTCAGCCGCAAAGTAGGAGAGCAGGCCAGTTCCCCCGTAGGCCACTGCTCCGTATAGCGCCACTAGACCCAGCACTAGTCCCCAAAGCAAACCAGTCAGTGGCGACTTGGTTGCTGAAGCAGAAGCGGTTGACGTAGGCTTGGCTATTGTCAGCCGCAAAGTAGGAGAGGAGGCCAGTTCCCCCGTAGGCCACTGCTCCGTATAGCGCCACTAGACCCAGCACTAGTCCCCAAAGCAAACCAGTCAGTGGCGACTTGGTTGCTGAAGCAGAAGCGGTTGACGTAGGCTTGGCTATTGTCAGCCGCAAAGTAGGAGAGCAGGCCAGTTCCCCCGTAGGCCACTGCTCCGTATAGCGCCACTAGACCCAGCACTAGTCCCCAAAGCAAACCAGTCAGTGGCGACTTGGTTGCTGAAGCAGAAGCGGTTGACGTAGGCTTGGCTATTGTCAGCCGCAAAGTAGGAGAGCAGGCCAGTTCCCCCATAGGCCACTGCTCCGTATAGCGCCACTAGACCCAGCACTAGTCCCCAAAGCAAACCAGTCAGTGGCGACTTGGTTGCTGAAGCAGAAGCGGTTGACGTAGGCTTGGCTATTGTCAGCCGCAAAGTAGGAGAGCAGGCCAGTTCCCCCGTAGGCCACTGCTCCGTATAGCGCCACTAGACCCAGCACTAGTCCCCAAAGCAAACCAGTCAGTGGCGACTTGGTTGCTGAAGCAGAAGCGGTTGACGTAGGCTTGGCTATTGTCAGCCGCAAAGTAGGAGAGCAGGCCAGTTCCCCCGTAGGCCACTGCTCCGTATAGCGCCACTAGACCCAGCACTAGTCCCCACCCCCCCCCCCCCCCAAGCAAACCAGTCAGTGGCAACTTGGTTGCTGAAGCAGAAGCGGTTGACGTAGGCTTGGCTATTGTCAGCCGCAAAGTAGGAGAGCAGGCCAGTTCCCCCGTAGGCCACTGCTCCGTATAGCGCCACTAGACCCAGCACTAGTCCCCAAAGCAAACCAGTCAGTGGCGACTTGGTTGCTGAAGCAGAAGCGGTTGACGTAGGCTTGGCTATTGTCAGCCGCAAAGTAGGAGAGGAGGCCAGTTCCCCCGTAGGCCACTGCTCCGTATAGCGCCACTAGACCCAGCACTAGTCCCCAAAGCAAACCAGTCAGTGGCGACTTGGTTGCTGAAGCAGAAGCGGTTGACGTAGGCTTGGCTATTGTCAGCCGCAAAGTAGGAGAGCAGGCCAGTTCCCCCGTAGGCCACTGCTCCGTATAGCGCCACTAGACCCAGCACTAGTCCCCAAAGCAAACCAGTCAGTGGCGACTTGGTTGCTGAAGCAGAAGCGGTTGACGTAGGCTTGGCTATTGTCAGCCGCAAAGTAGGAGAGCAGGCCAGTTCCCCCGTAGGCCACTGCTCCGTATAGCGCCACTAGACCCAGCACTAGTCCCCAAAGCAAACCAGTCAGTGGCGACTTGGTTGCTGAAGCAGAAGCGGTTGACGTAGGCTTGGCTATTGTCAGCCGCAAAGTAGGAGAGCAGGCCAGTTCCCCCGTAGGCCACTGCTCCGTATAGCGCCACTAGACCCAGCACTAGTCCCCAAAGCAAACCAGTCAGTGGCGACTTGGTTGCTGAAGCAGAAGCGGTTGACGTAGGCTTGGCTATTGTCAGCCGCAAAGTAGGAGAGCAGGCCAGTTCCCCCGTAGGCCACTGCTCCGTATAGCGCCACTAGACCCAGCACTAGTCCCCAAAGCAAACCAGTCAGTGGCGACTTGGTTGCTGAAGCAGAAGCGGTTGACGTAGGCTTGGCTATTGTCAGCCGCAAAGTAGGAGAGCAGGCCAGTTCCCCCGTAGGCCACTGCTCCGTATAGCGCCACTAGACCCAGCACTAGTCCCCAAAGCAAACCAGTCAGTGGCGACTTGGTTGCTGAAGCAGAAGCGGTTGACGTAGGCTTGGCTATTGTCAGCCGCAAAGTAGGAGAGCAGGCCAGTTCCCCCGTAGGCCACTGCTCCGTATAGCGCCACTAGACCCAGCACTAGTCCCCAAAGCAAACCAGTCAGTGGCGACTTGGTTGCTGAAGCAGAAGCGGTTGACGTAGGCTTGGCTATTGTCAGCCGCAAAGTAGGAGAGCAGGCCAGTTCCCCCGTAGGCCACTGCTCCGTATAGCGCCACTAGACCCAGCACTAGTCCCCAAAGCAAACCAGTCAGTGGCGACTTGGTTGCTGAAGCAGAAGCGGTTGACGTAGGCTTGGCTATTGTCAGCCGCAAAGTAGGAGAGCAGGCCAGTTCCCCCGTAGGCCACTGCTCCGTATAGCGCCACTAGACCCAGCACTAGTCCCCAAAGCAAACCAGTCAGTGGCGACTTGGTTGCTGAAGCAGAAGCGGTTGACGTAGGCTTGGCTATTGTCAGCCGCAAAGTAGGAGAGCAGGCCAGTTCCCCCGTAGGCCACTGCTCCGTATAGCGCCACTAGACCCAGCACTAGTCCCCAAAGCAAACCAGTCAGTGGCGACTTGGTTGCTGAAGCAGAAGCGGTTGACGTAGGCTTGGCTATTGTCAGCCGCAAAGTAGGAGAGCAGGCCAGTTCCCCCGTAGGCCACTGCTCCGTATAGCGCCACTAGACCCAGCACACCCCACCCGTACCTCAACAACATCTCAGTGCTCTCAATTGGAAGCCTTCGGGCAGATCAGAATGAAACCGTTTAGTGAAGCCTATGTAGAAGGAGAACCATTTGACGGCGATGAAACGGTCCAGGGAAAGCACTATCTAAATGTACAATGATTAGTGCTCCAGTAAAAGCTTGCTCCCTCCAGAGAGTAAGCGAGAAAGGCGAAGAAACCTGCATGATGGCCGTGCACTGGGCCCCGATGATGAACCAGGGCGTTTGCGCAGCGCAGAAGCCTGACAAATGCGGCCTTGCTTCTGTGATATACAGTGGGAGCAGATAGGCTCACATTCCCAGGGGGTGGCTTTGATGGTTCCGTTTGGGTCTTCCATGAGAATGTGGTAGCGATTGTAGATAGCCACCAAAATTCCCATACCTTGCCAGACAATCTCATTAGCTCAAGAAATGACCTCAAAGTTGTGGTTTTCTGTGATTGCTGCATTTTCTTAAACACCAAATATCATCAGTTTTCATTTATTATTTGCCAGTTGGCTTACTAGGAGACTTATTTCAACGTCAAATACAGTAGTTGGTTCAAAAAGTCTCATGACGTGCCAAATCATAGCTTAAAACTTGTCATTAAACTGGTTATTTGCAAGCCCTCAAATTTATTTGGTATCTTAAATTCGCAATTGGATCTGACCAGGCCTAACCGTAGGTAAAATCGGCCACGCTCAGACCGGCGATGATGAGGAGCTCGTGACGACAGCGAAGACTTTTCACACCGAATATGACAGCCGCCAACAAACTGTTCCCCACTACCTGCACTGCTTTCCGACTACACTATCTGCTCAACCTCACCTACTGGCCTTTTCCATTTTTCTCACTTTTCCGCTGCTACGCCATTATAACTGAGGCCCGAACTAAGCTTTTCTGCTATTTTTTGATGATTTGGTGAAAACATGATGCCTGAAAAAGAGGGAGTATAAGTTGATGCGTACCATGATTAGTGCCATGGGTCCTTGAACTGACCATGTTTCCAGCGGTGTGATTGCCATGATGTTTAAGAAAATTGTGGGCTTGCTCAGCCTAAAAAAGTTGAAGATGTCTTCAGCCTAGTTAAGGTTTCTTCATCCGAGGAAACCCTCTTACTGTCTCATCCTGTGATTTGAACTTTATACTCTTAGCTGTCAACACATCAAACTGTCTTTCATCTGTTTCCCTCATTTAATCAAACTGTCTTTCGTCTGTCTCCCTCTCCCTCTTGAAGCCATCTCCATTAGGCTTTGCAGAATCGGGGTTCACCCATTAGGTGCTGTTGCAGAAAGAATCTAATGATCTGCCCGATGTGGAACAGATGGTTTGGGTCTCATTCGAAAGCTTTTTTGCACTGCTCAAAGGGCCACCCACATTACCGGCCCTATGCCCCCCTTCTCAAAGGTTTTTAAAACCCCCCTCAAGGGGTTTCCCCCCCCCCCCCCATCATGAGATAAACCTTCCCTCAAGAGATGAGTCCCCCTATATATATATCTGTCTGGAATGGCATTTCCCATGCGAATTCTCAACGGATGTTAATGTCCTACGGCCTCCGGAGTTGTAAACTGCCCTGCCCTTCGCGGCAGGCGGCCTGCGGCCACGCAAAAAGCCCTTAAGAGGCGATTTTTGATAGGAGCACAAATGGGAGACCCATGGATTTTTTGACCCCCCTTTTTTATGATAGGAATCAAAAGATCTATAAGTAAGATGTAAAATTCATAAATATACTTGGGGTCTATGGGTGAAGGTGTGGACTTACGGAGTCTCGTTTGGTTTATTAGCAACTGACATGGCAACGATGAGAACCAGAAAAGGCAGAAAACTTGCGCTCCAGCGCTGCGCCCAAAACACCCATCACGTTCATCAACAAATTTAGGCCAGCCTTTGAAATCTTTCCTTCACATCCTCCGCCAAGACATAAAGGGTTAAGCTACCCAAAGCATATGGCATTGAGGCCCTAAAAGAGAAAAGCCCAATAGGGCGATCGACATGAATGCCTGTATAAAAAACGAGACTAGTAGTCCTTCACAAAATTGCATGGAAACCAAAGTTGAGAATAGCTAGGGCAAAGATGCAAAAAGGAAGCGGAAAGACCAGGCCAAGGCAAACACCAAGTTTCTGGGATGCAGAAGCAGGAGCTACTTGCCGAAGCTTTCGCCCCACTGGGCATCATGCAAGGCCCAGCCCACTCCTGATCAATCCACTGTACAACAAAGCTGAGCATTGAGGGTAGGCAATAAGTGGGTGACTATGATGGGTAAGTGATAGCACAAAAGAAAGACCCATATCTCAATAGGTGCAATGAAAGCATTTTTTCCAATCCTAATAAATAGTAGATGCAATAGCCCAATTCTGGTGAAAACAATACCTCCAAATACCATGAAAATATTTTTGAACAAATCCAACACCAAAAAATTTTGGCCTGAAACTGACCTGAATCAGCCTGAAACTGGCCTGCGCACCAATACAAGGAAAAAGTCAATGGGGTGAGTCCTAAAGGGTAGTGGGAGTTGGGAAAGGAGGTGAAGACGATGCAAAAGCCGATGAAGACGCTGGAGAAGTTGTACTCCCCCCGCACCAGCTCAAACCCACCACCTCAGGATTCTCCTTGGCCAGCCAACAGAAAGCAGATGAGGGACTCGGGTGGGAACCGCAAATGAAGGGTCTTATCCGCATGAGCAGTGCTCAATTGGACAGGGGCCCAGAAGCGCTTGAGATGGAAGGCGGCTGGTTGGAGGCAGCAGAGTCACTTGGCTCCTCCTTGCAGACACCTAGCTCCATGGCCACAAGCTTGCTCATCTGGTACTTGCTCTCAATGCCATTGCAGCCCTTGGCATAGAGGTAGTGCTGGCAGCCATCGGCAGAGTTGGCGAGGTGGGTGATGCAGAGCACTTCCCAGTCCTTGCGCTTGCTGCTGTTGTCATGGACCATGAGCTCCCCCACATTGAAGATGGGCTTGGCGGTGTGGCTCTTGTGGCTGGCGTTGATCTCGCATAGGTACTTCAGGTACTCCCACTTGAAATGCTGTCGCCCCTGTTCCAGGGCTAGGAATTGCTGGTGAAGGTGGTGTTGGAGTGCTGTCGCAGCCTTGGGAGGCATGAAGGTGGGTGCTGGGGCATAGGTGTGCTGGCCTGGGTGAAGGAAATTGTTGGGAGTGAGAGCCTTGAAGGAGCCAATGTCATTGCTGATGGAGGTGAGTGGGTGGCTGTTGCAGGCAGAGGCAAGCTGGGCAATGGCGGTGTGCATGTTGTCCTTGCTGGTGACCCAATTCCAAAGCAGAACTTGCAGGCCTTCCTTGAGAACTTGAACAAATCGCTCTGCTCCTCCTTGAACCCATAGTGCCTTGATAGGCCCGAATGAGAACTTGAGGTGGGGCTTTGAGGCAAGGCTCTTGAGGACGTTGGCAGTGATGAGGCGGGTGGTGCCCGCAAAGGCAGTGCTGTTGTTGCAGCAGATCTCTCCATCTCCCAACCCCTGTCTGGCCCACAGGCGCTGCAGTGTGTTGATGATGGACTCGGTGGAATAGTCCTGAAGGATGTTGAAGTAGATGGTGTGGGTGGCAAGGCGCAGGACGACCAGTCCCCACCTCTTCCCCTTCCTTCCTCCTCCCTCTCGCACCACAAATGGGCCCACCTGATCGATTGTGATGAAGGAAAAGGGTGGACTTGAGCAATTGAAGCAGTGCCAGGCATAAGGGCCGATGCTGAGGGTGTGCTGGGGCATGGCCTTGAAGAAGCGGCAGGCAACACAGCTTTTGGAGATGGACTTGGCAGTCCGCCTTCCCCTGATGATCCAGTAGTGCTGTTGAGAGGCTTGAAGAGTAGCAGAGGCACCAGTGTGGCAGGCTTGTTGGTGGTAGTGATCGAGTAGGAGGTGAGTGATGGGGCTGTCAGGGATGATGACGGGGTCCGGTTCATTGTAGTACTTGAAGCATCTGGCAGTGTGCTGTAGCTCATCCTTCTCCAGGTAGGCGTTCAGGCTGTTGAGCTGCTGGGTGGTGAGGTTGGCCTGGGCGGCGCGGAGGAGCATGAGCTCTGCCTCCTCCAGCTCTTGGCCAGTTGGGTATGGCTGCTGGGCCACCTTTCCCTCCTTCCACACTTTGAGCCATCTTTTCATCCAAGCAAAGTGTTTGATCAGATGTTGATAGCTTTTAGGCTGGAATTTTTCCCACGGCTGGCTTTTTCATCCTCTATGGATCTTTTTTGGCCTTTGTGGCTCTTTTTTGGGCAAATGCCTCTTTTCTGGGCAGGCTTTTTCTTTTTCCTTTTTTATTTTTTGAGCTGTTTTTGATGGATTTTTTGGATTTGGAGGGTGTTTCCAGAGGTGGATTTGGAGCACTTGAAGGGGTCGAGAGGTGAGTGGAGGGTGAGCGCTGGGTTGGCTGGGTCCCGTAGGCTCCTCTCATGCTCTCGATGGGATTGTCCTGCCTCTCCTTGCTCTGCTGCTCCCCCTCACTCACTTCAAAGATCTCGTCCATGTAGGCTGTGGCTGAAGCCGCTGAGAAGCTCTTCTCCATCTCATCTGTCTCCATTTTCTTCTTTTGTTTCTTGGTGGGTGGTGTCCCCAATTCCAGCTCCTCCTCCTCCTTGCCCCAGGCGGCCGCCTTGTTGGGCCAGTCAAGGATGCTGTCCTTGAACCAGGCTGGGCTGGTGTAGTAGAGATGATTGAAGGTGAGAAGGGAGGCTGGTGTAGGGTGGGTGGTGAAGTCAGCTGGATTGTCGGCAGTGTGGATGTAGCGGATGTGGTTGGAGGGTATGAAGGCAAGGATCTCGTCCATGTGCTTCCACTCGTATGGCCTGCTCAGCTTCTCCAAACTTGCTCCACCACTCTTTCCTGCAAACGCTCCCCACAATTCTGCTCTGGGCACAGTGACCTTGGTTGTGCTGTTCTTGGCAATGAGATGGTTCTTGCCTGCGAGGAACTGGACTGTGCTGGCCTGCTTGAGGTGAAAGGTGTAGCCGTAGGCTTCATCTGATGCGTTGGTGGAGAGGATGAGATGGACGGGGTGCTGGTGCTTGATGGTGAACTGGTGGGGGTAGGTGACACTGCTGATCTTCTCCAGCTCCCCCAGGAGCTCCTTGAACTCCTTGGCATGGTCCTTGTTGATCTTGTCACTCCACTTGACCAGTGGCAGTGCATGAAGATGGAAAAAGAGCTTGAACTGTAGGAGAACTGAGGTGAAAGGGCCATAGACATCATAGGTGCGTGCAACGGCACTGAGAAGGTCCTGCTTGCTGTACTTGCCCTTGTCCTTTAGGTCTTGGATCTTGATCCCGCCTAGACTGAGAGTGTCATTGCTGGTGTCCCACTTGAGGCCAAGAGCCTTGATGATGGTGTTGCTGTGCTTGGCGCTGTCGGGGAGGTTGGAGAGAATGTTGCCATTACTGGCGTACTCCCTTAGCTCCATTGCAGCCGCCTGGAAGATGCTTCTGTACCCCTTGGCAAGCTTCTTGCCCTCCTCCTCATGGTCAAAGAGGTCAACGACGTTGTCCATGTAGGTCTGGCCGGGGATGGTGAGGATCTCAGAGCTGGTGATGCCGTGCTTGTTGCTCTTGGCCTCCTCCTTGCACAGCTTCACAATCACCACCAGCAGAACCCAGGGACTAGAAGTGGAGCCCATGATGAGAGAGGTGAACCGGTAGACTTGAAAGTTATCGACAGTGAGGGGCTTGGAGATATCTTTGGGGAGGATGATGCAGCAGGCATCCCAGTCCTCCTTGGCGATGCATACTTGATAGAAGGCCTTCTTGACATCAGCAAAGAAGAGGCCAGAGTAGCAGTGCAGGCGCAGTTGCAGCTCCAGCAGGTCGGTCAGTAGGTCGGGGCCCATCTCCAGCAGGTCATTGAGTGAGAGGCCAGTGTCTCTGCTCTTGGCACTTGCATTGATGATGGGGCAAAGCTTGGTGGTGTCTGAGTCCTCTTTGGGTATGCCAAAGTGAGAAAGGTGGTGAATGAGGCAGTTGGTGGGTGGCGTGGTGGTGACCTCCTCCAGTTAGCCATTGGCCTTGTGCCCCTGAAACATCTGGTAGTACTCCTGCCTCTCGTTGATGGACATCTTGTCATGGACTCACTTGGTGTGGGTGAAGGCCACTCTGAAGTTGCTGGACAGTGCCTCAGCTCCCTCCTTGAAAGGCAGGTGAACTGTGAAGTGCCCTTGCTTGTCTCTGGAGGCTGTGCTCAGCAGCTTCTTCATCTGCTCCTCCTCCATGGCCGGCAGCTTCTCATATGCTGCTGCCTCTGTGCCCATCAGCTTGTTCACGGCATGCTCCAGGTTCTCCTCTCCTGCCAGCATGCAGGTGCAGGCATAGCTGTTGAAGGAGTAGTCAGAGCCCATGGTGACCTTGCTCTGCTTGAGCTTGCCCTTGAGTAGGTTGCCGAAAATGGTGTTGATGCCGGTGAGGTCATCGGTGATGGCCCAGCTCGTCACTGCTCCTGGCCCCCAGATGCACTCCAACCAGTCATTGCCTAGCAGCAGATGAACTTCCAGTTCTTGGACTTCTGGTGTAGGTGAGTTCTTGTAGACACCCTTGATGATGCCCTGCTTGACCTGGCACCCGCCGTGGTACAGGGTGCTGGTGACAGTGTCGGTGATGCGAGCGGTGATGAGGAACTGTCCGCCATCCTTGCACTCCAGGCCAAAGTTCACCTCGTGCATCTCCCTCCTCCTCTGCTCCTTCTCATGTGCCGTAGAGATGAAAGTGGTGAAGCTGGGACCCTTGGGGAGGTTGAGGTTGTCGACGATGTCGGCCCGGATCCAGGACATGTTGGAGCATCCATCCAGGAGCACATTCAGCTGCTGCCCCATACTGCCTTGTACAGGGTGAAGAGCTTGGGTGGTGAAGAAGGGTAAGATGGAGACATCGGTGAGGATGGAGCCCAAGACGGCAGTGGTGGCGGTGAAGTTGGAGGGCTTCTCGGAGTTGGAGTTGGACTCAAAGGCATCATTGTGGATGGCAGTGTGATGCTTCTTCTTGCAGAAACAACAGTGCTGCTTGCTCATGCAGACCTTGATGGGGTGCTTGGAGGAGAGGCAGTTGAAACAGAGCCACTTCTCCTTCACCTTCTCTTGGTGGTCCTTTGTCTCCTTGTAGGCCTCACACTTTACTGCCCAGTGCCACTCCTTGCAGAACATGCACAGGGGTGCCAGCCTCTCCACCTTCCCGCTCTCCTTTTCCTGCCCTTTCTGCCCACCTTCAGACTGGCCTTTTTGGCTCTTTTGCTCTCCCCCTTGGCCTTTTTGGCTCTTTTGCTCTCCCTCCTGGCCTTTTTGGCTCTTTTGCCCCTTGGGCTGGGAGTTGGAGGCTAGGGTTGTAGAGCCAGTCTGGGCAGGTGGGGCCTTGGGGACACTGCTGTAGCTGGCCTTGATCTTGATCTCAGCTTGCAGCCACTTGAGCAGCTCTTTCATGCTGGGCATTGGTGGTAGGTCTTGAGTGTTGCAATGACGGCAAAGGTGTTCTTGAGCTGTGAGTGGGAGGTGAGGTAGGATTTGAAAGACCAGGTTGTCGGTGTCCTTGATGCCAAGCCATTCCAGCTCGTAGACAATGCTGGAGACCTCGTCATAGAACTTGTCCAGGCTGTCCTCCTTCACGTTCCCCACCTTGGCCAGCTTGGTGAAGAGTGAGGCCTTGGAGAGGTTGGTATTGCCATAGGTTTTGTCCAGGAGCTTGCATGCGGTGGCCCAGGAAGTGGCATTGGAAGCACTGAGATGCTGAATCTTGGCCTTGGCAGCTCCTCAAAGGGCTTGGCTCAGGTAGGTGAATTTCACATTTGATGAGAGGCTGGGCTGGGTGCCCACCAGGTACTCAAAGTCCTCTTTCCACTGCCGGTAGGCTGAGAGATCTTTGCTGTCAAAGGTGGAGAACTTGGGCTCTATCTTGGCCAACTTGGGGTAGGCTGAGTAGGACTTGTTGCAGCGGGAGAGGTCTTGCAAGGTGTTGGAGATGATGCGGAGGGTGCGGGTCTGTTCTTCTAGGAAGTGAAGGAGAGGTGGATCTTGTGGTGGAGGAGGTGGCTGTGGCGGTGTTTGTGGTGAGCATGGTGGAGGTGGGGCCCATGAGGCAGTGGTGGAGGCAGGGGCCCATGAGGCAGTGGTGGAGGCGGAGGTGGCACCACTCCCCATGCCCTGGGCAGTGGTGGAGGTGGAGGTGGATGATAGCATGGTGTGTGGTAGGAGGCATCAGAGCCATGGATGGAGTTGGGTGGATTGGGTAGCTGTTGGAAGCCTGCTTGTCAAAGCTGAAGTTGCAGATGCTGATTTTCTTCTTGAAGGCGGATGATGGAGGACCCATTCTTGGGCCAATCTTGAGGATTGTGGATGCTGGGGTAGGAGGAGGCGTGTGAGGGGGCAGTGTTGGTGCAACAGGAGCTGGCAGAGCCGAACTTGCTCTCCTCCTCCACATACTCGTCCCAGTCCTCTGGGTCCTCCAGGCCCGCATGGTGCAGCTCCGGCACTGGACGGTAGTCCACCGGCTCTCCCTCCCCCTTGTTCCACAGCCCCTGCCGGACCAGCTGGCGTACAAGAGGAGAGGTGAATGGCTGGCCTTTGGGCGGAGCACAGGTGACACAGTGGATGCAGGGCATGGCGACGCAGTGATGGTGTGCCTCCTCAATGGCAGCTTGGAGGACATCACACATGGCGATGGTGGCGCTGCCCATCAGCTGGAAGGCATTGTTGAAGCTCATGCAGCAGACAGTGGCCTGGAAGTTGTCGCAGAGGAGCTTGCAGGCGGAGTGGCGAGCATAGAGGTGGGGGTGGAGGCAGCAGACCTGGTCACAGTTGTTGCGCCAGAAGTAGGCCGGGCAGGGCTGGACGGGGTCCTCCTCCATGTTGATGAAATTGGCGATGATGATGGACTAGTTCTGATTGTACCTGGCCCTGAAGAGGGCCTTTGGGGGTTTGGTGAATGGGTGTTGGTTGAGGAAAGGGTGTGCGGTTAAGCCAGCATTGGAAAGGTAGGTATTGGGTGAGTGGAATGGGTGAGGGGTATGGTAGGTGCTGACGTCACTCAAGTGCAAGCGCAAGAGTTACAAAATCAGCTGGAAGTTTCTAGAAGGATTGGAAATTGGGTGCAAATCACCAAAAAAAAGGCATCATTGCAAGGGCTGGGTGAGGGACGGGTGAGAGACGGGTGAGAGGGTGAGTGAGAAGGTGAGAGAGGGGTTGAAGAGGACGTAGGCGGTGATGAGGGACTTGAGCTAGGCATCCTGAGCGGAGTAGCCATAGTCAAAGTTGTCGCCGAAGTTGCCCATGAAGTCCATGATCATGCTCCACTTCAATTCACACACCAAAGGATCCATCCCAAAAATGAAGAAAGCACCAAAGAGATGAGGTGGTTGGAAGGTTCCAGAGCCACCAGGAGCACTTAGAAGGCCTTGGACGATGGTGAAGGTGTAGCAGGAGATGTAGTCCATGTTGTTCCCACTCTCCTCCTCCTCGCAGGCGCGGAGGTGGAAGAAGTTGATGAGCGAGAAGATTTGTAGGCCTGGCTCCATGATATGGGTAAAGGTGTGGACTTACGGAGTCTCATTTGGTTTATTAGCAACTGACATGGCAACGATGAGAACCAGAAAAGGCGGAAAACTTGCGCTCCAGTGCTGCGCCCAAAACACCCATCACGTTCATCAACAAATTTAGGCGGGCCTTTGAAATCGTTCTTTCACAGGGTCTAAACTCAATATTCAGGTCAGTACAGCTCTGCCAAGTTAGAGGTCACAAAATTTGAGATTTTGGTGATTTTTTTCATAAAACTGAAATTTCATTGTCATTTTTACAACAAAAGTACTCAAATTGGGTATGGATCTGTTTGTCTACATTAGCTAAATACAGGTTTGCCAAAAGTTTTTGACTTTCTACCAAAAAATTACAGATTTCATCGGAAAATCTTATCTATGCCATAAAATGAAAGTCTTACGTTTCATGAAAACAGGAGATTTTCACAAAACTTTAGGTATAAAATCTGAAAATGGACATCGTAATCGTATTTCCCATGAATTTTTGGCCCAGAAACTGCATCTAGATTTGCCATTTAGGTATGAGCCAACAGAGATAATAGCCCAAACGTGACGAGCAGCAAAAATATGCCCTATGTTATAGCATAGGGCAATTTGGCCATTGTAAAATTTTGATGCTAAAAAACTTCCTGCTCTTCAAGACGACATTGCTGATCAGTTTCCTTTTGTGAGCTAATCACCCTAAGCCTTAGGCAGGTGTTTAGCAAAAAAAATTGCTGGGTTTTAGAATATATACATGAAAAATTATCCAAACTGTGGGGACAAGTCAAGAATTGGCCCTATGCTATAACAGGGCAAAATTGACCAAAAATATTTTGGTCTTGAATTTTGATTTCAATGGCCTAAATCGATGCTCTGGCCCAAAATACACCTAAAATATCAATTTTATGCCCATTATTGTAATATTTTGAAACAGAGGCCTGCTCCACAGCACGGGCTTCCCGTCCTGGGCCTTCCGCCCCCACACGTTGCGTGTCGTTACCTTTTCTATCATTCTTATTTCAATCAAGAGGTCATTCTAGCCATTCTTTCCTTGCTGGGCTTCACGTAGGGAAGGAAACTATGGGCTAAAAGCGGACTCATTTTCCTTTTTCCGGCTGGAATTCATATCCCCAAGTATTTTTATTCCGAAGTAGAAGGCAGAGTCCAGAGGTTGAAGCATGGCCCATATGAGTTTGGGCCATGCTTCATGCATGTATAGAAATTGAGTCATGCCTCCATTGATGAAGGGTGCAGGAGTTGAACGCTGGCGATATCTGTTCCCTACCGCCTCCGCCCTTCCTGCGCTAGGCCATGCAGCAGGTGGACCTGGAGAATCCTAAGAACAAGTCCATGCAAAAGCAAGCAAGCAACAAGCAATAGGATGCATCATCGCTACCACTGCTCCTTCGTCGCAAACCCAAAGTTCGCCACCTTCCCCACCAGCAGCAGGAACACTCTGAACAGGAAGGAGCATGGCTGTTAGTTCGGTCTTGGTCTTTCCTTTCAAACTCGAAACAGCCAACCGAAACTTTCCAGCTGCTCTTCAAAAGGCGCCAAAAGAGCCTGAAGACAGGAGCCAGACTCCGCCGACAGCTTACCCTGGTGCTACGGCCCCGCATCGACCCCCAGATCGATGAAGAACTCCATCACAGCCTCATCCAAGAGGCCACAACCATGCTCTTCAAAAGGCGCCAAAAGAGCCTGAAGACAGGAGCCAGACTCCGCCGACAGCTTACCCTGGTGCTATGGCCCCGCATCGACCCCCAGATCGATGAAGAACTCCATCACAGCCTCATCCAAGAGGCCACAACCATGCTCTTCAAAAGACGCCAAAAGAGCCTGAAGACAGGAGCCAGACTCCGCCGACAGCTTACCCTGGTGCTACGGCCCCGCATCGACCCCCAGATCGATGAAGAACTCCATCACAGCCTCATCCAAGAGGCCACAACCATGCTCTTCAAAAGGCGCCAAAAGAGCCTGAAGACAGGAGCCAGACTCCGCCGACAGCTTACCCTGGTGCTATGGCCCCGCATCGACCCCCAGATCGATGAAGAACTCCATCACAGCCTCATCCAAGAGGCCACAACCATGCTCTTCAAAAGACGCCAAAAGAGCCTGAAGACAGGAGCCAGACTCCGCCGACAGCTTACCCTGGTGCTACGGCCCCGCATCGACCCCCAGATCGATGAAGAACTCCATCACAGCCTCATCCAAGAGGCCACAACCATGCTCTTCAAAAGGCGCCAAAAGAGCCTGAAGACAGGAGCCAGACTCCGCCGACAGCTTACCCTGGTGCTATGGCCCCGCATCGACCCCCAGATCGATGAAGAACTCCATCACAGCCTCATCCAAGAGGCCACAACCATGCTCTTCAAAAGGCGCCAAAAGAGCCTGAAGACAGGAGCCAGACTCCGCCGACAGCTTACCCTGGTGCTACGGCCCCGCATCGACCCCCAGATCGATGAAGAACTCCATCACAGCCTCATCCAAGAGGCCACAACCATGCTCTTCAAAAGGCACCAAAAGAGCCTGAAGACAGGAGCCAGACTCCGCCGACAGCTTACCCTGGTGCTACGGCCCCGCATCGACCCCCAGATCAATGAAGAACTCCATCACAGCCTCATCCAAGAGGCCACAACCATGCTCTTCAAAAGGCGCCAAAAGAGCCTGAAGACAGGAGCCAGACTCCGCCGACAGCTTACCCTGGTGCTATGGCCCCGCATCGACCCCCAGATCGATGAAGAACTCCATCACAGCCTCATCCAAGAGGCCACAACCATGCTCTTCAAAAGGCGCCAAAAGAGCCTGAAGACAGGAGCCAGACTCCGCCGACAGCTTACCCTGGTGCTATGGCCCCGCATCGACCCCCAGATCGATGAAGAACTCCATCACAGCCTCATCCAAGAGGCCACAACCATGCTCTTCAAAAGGCGCCAAAAGAGCCTGAAGACAGGAGCCAGACTCCGCCGACAGCTTACCCTGGTGCTATGGCCCCGCATCGACCCCCAGATCGATGAAGAACTCCATCACAGCCTCATCCAAGAGGCCACAACCATGCTCTTCAAAAGGCGCCAAAAGAGCCTGAAGACAGGAGCCAGACTCCGCCGACAGCTTACCCTGGTGCTATGGCCCCGCATCGACCCCCAGATCGATGAAGAACTCCATCACAGCCTCATCCAAGAGGCCACAACCATGCTCAACAACCTCAATCAAGAGCCCCACCCAGTTTCATCTTCTCACTTTCACATTTCAATTAAGTCCATGCTATTCCGGAGTCTTACACCCGCGGTGTTGAGAGGCTCCGAAATTTTACACCCGCGGCGTTGAGAGGCGTGGACTGCTGCGCTGAGATTAGGAGGACGGTGGGATAGAACTGAGCTGCTATGAAGGGTAGAAGTGGTAGAGAGAGAGAAAGGGGAGATTTTGAAGAGGGTAGGAGTTGGACGCTGGCGAGGTCTGTTCTCTGCCGCGTCCGCCCTCCCCGCTCACTAGCTGGACCAGCGCAGCTTCTTCGATGACTTCTTCACCACATCACCACTTACACTTACACTAGTACAGCTGGTCCAGGACCTCCGCCATAAGCTCCTCAAAGGCTCCAAGGCCAGCGCCACTGCTCTGAGGAGGTCGGAGGAGAACTACGTGGACCCTGCCACCCACCACCTCTCCCTCACCACCCACTTAGCCGTCTCCAACAACTTCGCCTTCCTTACTCTTCCACCCACCCATTCGCTTAGAGTTGAAGAAACGATGCAGGAGTGAAGATAGTTTTCACTTCCTCCAGCTGGAATATTGAGCTCATTCATCACTTCCTGGTGTTGGCAATGCTCATTCAACACTTCCTCCAGCCCACCTGGAAGTCTGCCATGCGGAACAAAAAAACGGTGGCCTACAGCCCCTCTTTTTACCGCTGGCAGAACTACACCAGCATCGGCTACGTCTTCACGGTGGGAGTTGGTGCTTTTTGGTGCTAGCTACCTCGTCCTCTTTTCTTCCTCTAACTCTTCCACTTCATCCCCAGTCCTCCCGTAGCCAGCCCTTTTCTTCAGGCCCTTCAGCCTACAGCCCCTCTTTCTACCGCTGGCAGAACTGCACCAGCATCGGCTACGTCTTCACGGTGGGAGTTGGTGCTTTTTGGTGCTAGCTACCTCGTCCTCTTTTCTTCCTCTAACTCTTCCACTTCATCCCCAGTCCTCCCGTAGCCAGCCCTTTTCTTCAGGCCCTTCAGCCTACAGCCCCTCTTTCTACCGCTGGCAGAACTGCACCAGCATCGGCTACGTCTTCACGGTGGGAGTTGGTGCTTTTTGGTGCTAGCTACCTCGTCCTCTTTTCTTCCTCTAACTCTTCCACTTCATCCCCAGTCCTCCCGTAGCCAGCCCTTTTCTTCAGGCCCTTCAGCCTACAGCCCCTCTTTCTACCGCTGGCAGAACTGCACCAGCATCGGCTACGTCTTCACGGTGGGAGTTGGTGCTTTTTGGTGCTAGCTACCTCGTCCTCTTTTCTTCCTCTAACTCTTCCACTTCATCCCCAGTCCTCCCGTAGCCAGCCCTTTTCTTCAGGCCCTTCAGCCTACAGCCCCTCTTTCTACCGCTGGCAGAACTGCACCAGCATCGGCTACGTCTTCACGGTGGGAGTTGGTGCTTTTTGGTGCTAGCTACCTCGTCCTCTTTTCTTCCTCTCTCTTCCACTTCATCCCCAGTCCTCCCGTAGCCAGCCCTTTTCTTCAGGCCCTTCAGCCTCTTACGACAAGTTGAAACATCGACAAGCAACATCCTAGAATTTCGCAACGGCACAGCAGCGCCAGGCCAATCACGCTTCATGCTCGCCGTTCCAAGTGTCAACATCGAAGAACATGTGATCGAAGATCACCTGTGAAAATGCGATCCCGAGCCTAGCTTGTTTCACTGCGCTTCAGTGAATCTTCGAAAAGTTTTTTTCGGATTTTTTCTACAATTTTCAACCAGTCATTGTCAAGTACTTCTTCTACTACATTTTTTTCCGAACACTGTGTTTATTGCCACTGAAAATGAGGCACAAGAAAAGGTTCAATCAAGCAGAAAGGGCAGTTTTCCGATGGCAGGCTTTGGCCAGCCTCGCCGATACTGGAGCCAGGAGCCAGAAGGGCACTGCGTTCAGAATGACTGCCTGCAAAGACAACTGAGCAAGTAATGGAGGAGAATGGACTCAGCACCTGTAGATCGTGGGCAAGGCAGCCGCAGGAAATCCCGTAGGCACCGAAGATGGCCACGGCCTGACGAGCGAAGGTGGTGGGGGAGACACTGAGCCAACCGTCAGCTCCCAGCTGCACCATCTTTGTGGCCACCAGACCCGGCATCAGAACCTGCGCGCCAGACAACCCCTCCCAGCCTCCCTGGCGGGGGCAATGCGAAACCTGGAAGTGGACACCGCTGCCTGCATACTCACTTCGCAGTCCCTCTGACAGTAGAGACACGCAGGCCTCAAATTTGCAGCCGTTTTTGGTATTTTCATTTGGGGGACTTTTTGAGGTGTTCAGGCTTTTCACCTTGAAGGGTAAAACATTTGATATGGCAAATTGAGAATGCATCCTGAAATGTAAGGTTCTTAGGAGAAAGAGGATTGTGCGATGCTGGGTGTTGTGAGAGTTAGTTCCTGGACTCTGGACCACTGAGGCATTGGCGTCAATTAGGTGTGGTCAAAGGTGGGGTATATTACAATTCCGGAACAGTTCCGGCCCGGAACAGTTGGAACAGTTCCCCGGAACAGTTCGGAACAGTAGGAACAGTTCCGGAATTGGGCAAATTCCGGAACAATTCTTTTTTTATCAAATTTGGCCATCATAATGTACACAAAAGCCTTATCTAACGCCTGGAACAGTTAATACTAATAATTCTTGAAAATGTGGAATTGGAAAATTGGCAAATTTGGCGTTTTGGGCCCCTCTACATGATGTTTTAGGCTAAAAACCCATGTTTTTGGCCATTTTGGGCCAAATTTTTTTACAAGTACTGTTCCGGAATTTGGAAATTTTCCGGAACAATTCTTTTTTTATCAAATTTGGCCATCATAATGTACACAAAAGCCTTATCTAACGCCTGGAACAGTTAATACTAATAATTCTTGAAAATGTGGAATTGGAAAATTGGCAAATTTGGCGTTTTGGGCCCCTCTACATGATGTTTTAGGCTAAAAACCCATGTTTTTGGCCATTTTGGGCCAAATTTTTTGACAAGTACTGTTCCGGAATTTGGAAATTTTCCGGAACAATTAAAATTTTTACTGCTCCGGAATTTTGACAAATTCCGGAACAGTAGTTCAACTACTGTTCCGGAATTTGGTGAATTCCGGAACAGTAGTCAACTACTGTTCCAGAATTTTGACAAATTCCGGAACAGTAGTCAACTACTGTTCCGGAATTTTTTTGAATTCCGGAACAGTAGTCAACTACTGTTCCGGAATTTTTTTGAATTCCGGAACAGTTGTCAAACTACTGTTCCGGAATGTTTTTGAATTCCGGAACAGTAGTTTGACTAATACTCTGGTTTTTAAACCTTTGTAAAACTTCTCTTTCATCACATTGGGCACACCATTTGGTGTATTTTCATCCCAATTATAGAAATATGCTCTTATTTGAGGACCCCAACAGATTTTTTGTCTGAGCCTGTCAGAAGCTGTACTATATAGTGAATGCTTAAATTTTGCCTAAATACTAACTTTTGAATTGAATGCTCGGATTCCAAAAATCTCATGCATTGGGCACACCATTTGGTGTATTTTGATCCCAATTATTGAAATATGCTCTCGGATGGGGGATTTTGGCTTGTTTTTGGGTTAAAAAACTCATTTTTTGGTACTGTTCCGGAATGTTTGATGAAAACCGGAACAGTAGTTTTGCACTCCCCAATTTTTGGCTGGGGCTGATTTGAAGCAGGAGAAGGAGAAGCAGGAGGAGGAGAAGCAGGAGAAGCCAGAGATCCGCGATTGGCCTGACATTCAAATCCTAGAGCCGGTTCTAATTTCACTTGTTTCTTATTGAGATCTCACAAATTCATTGAATTTTCTAGGAAGTGTCCAGTGGACCGTTCTGCTTTTCTGAGGAACCAGAAGGAAAGACTGAGTTCGCTGGAATTTCAAAGAGTTCTTCCACTAGTGTGTTCAAACTGTTCAAGTATTGTTTAAAATTCCGTTTTTGTAATGAGGAACTCTTCCGTTTTTGTAATGAGGAACTGTTCCGGAATTGTAATGAACTGTTCCGGAATTCAAAAACATTCCGGAACAGTAGTTTGACAACTGTTCCGGAATTCAAAAAAATTCCGGAACAGTAGTTGACTACTGTTCCGGAATTCAAAAAAATTCCGGAACAGTAGTTGACTACTGTTCCGGAGTTTGTCAAAATTCTGGAACAGTAGTTGACTAATGTTCCGGAATTCACCGAATTCCGGAACAGTAGTTGAACTACTGTTCCGGAATTTGTCAAAATTCCGGAACAGTAAAAATTTTAATTGTTCCGGAAAATTTCCAAATTCCGGAACAGTACTTGTCAAAACATTTGGCCCAAAATGGCCAAAAACATGGGTTTTTAGCCTAAAACATCATGTAGAGGGGCCCAAAACGCCAAATTTGCCAATTTTCCAATTCCACATTTTCAAGAATTATTAGTATTAACTGTTCCAGGCGTCAGATAAGGCTTTTGTATACATTATGATGGCCAAATTTGATAAAAAAAGAATTGTTCCGGAATTTGCCCAATTCCGGAACTGTTCCTACTGTTCCGAACTGTTCTGGGGAACTGTTCCAACTGTTCCGGGCCGGAACTGTTCCGGAATTGTAATATTCGGGTCAAAGGTGTCCGATGTCGTAAGCGAGAACCTTTGAAGCTGGGTAGGATGAGAGATGGGAGAAGTAGCGCCATCCAAGCATGGAGGAGATGCTGACCACCAGCCCTCCTCCCTGCTTCACCATCCCAGCCAACACCAACTCCACCATCTCCAACCACCCTTTTGTCTCAGACGCCGCAGCCCGCAGTCGAGCATCTCACTTTGACTGCTGATGCAGCATTGACCTGTAGGATTCTGGAAGCCTCTCCGTTGGCTCGCTCGTGCCAAGGTGCAAATGGACTCCCATCCGCTCGAAAGGACGGGCCCTGGCCCACATTGTTCACTGAATATTTTATATTTTCCCATTTTATTTTCTCCGTTCTTTGACGCAATCTCTTAGTTTTCAAAAAAACACACCTAATAAGAATGAGAGTGGGGGGAATAGCGAATAGTACCAACCAAGGAGGCCAATGTCAGGATATTCGGCCAGAGCAGTCTCTAGCGGTTGTGGATCGGCGCTGGAAAAGTCGTGGGCTATCCAGTGCACCTCCACCTTCCGCTCAGCTTCTGCAGCCTTGAGGACTAAGCATAAAGCATTGAACATTGAAGCAGTGGTAAATGAAACGCAGATGCTGGGCCAATAGTCGGAGTTTCTGCTCTGAGCGAGCGATGAGAAGCAGGCGTTGGAAGCCGAGCCGATATAGCTCCTCCACCAGTGCCCGCCCGATCCCATCCGTGCACCCAGTCACCACTCAATCCTCTCCTTTTACACCACCATTAACATTTCGCAGGCCTCAAAAGCAAACCATACAAAGATGCAAACAGCATTTGGCTTATATTTTTGCGCGGCCGCAGGCCGCCTGCCGTGGAGGGCAGGGCAGTCAGAGGTCCGGAGGTCGGAGGGCATGGGTGCGGAGGCCCCGGAGCATAGCCTAGCATGCGAAGCATGCTAGGCGAAGCGTAGGGGCCGTAGCACCCGTGCCCGGAGGAGCTCTGGCGCCCTGCCCAAAGCGGTGGGCGGCCAAGGCCAGCTTAAGCAGTTACCCCATATTTGTGTCCGTCTGTCCGCATATCTTATTATTGGGCTGGCGCGAACGGAGCTTTAGCGGAGTGTCAGCGCCCAGCCCCTCTTTTCGACCCAGGTGTACGTTTTTGGGGTTATTGCTAGATCTTAAAATTGATAAGGATTTTGTGCTTCATAGAAACGTCCAATTGTTCTGATTCTTTTTGCATTGGAAAAAGCAGCATCGAATTGACCAAAACTCGCGAGAAATCATCAAAAATTAGCAGAATTCGTGAGAAAATCACTAAAAACCATTTGTCCGAACTCCTCCTTCTCCTTCTCCTTCTTCTCCTTCTTCTTCTCCGCATCTATTCAATGGACGATAGTAGGTATTAATTTCTTCCCCCACTCACCCCCCTCCCCGGGTCCTTGGGCCAGTGCTCTGGGGTAAAAAGTATAAAAAAAAGCAAAAAGTGGAAAAAGTGGAAAAAAAAACTATTTTTCAGAAAATGTTGGTGATATGAAATTGAAACAAAATGATTTTGGTGTCCGTGAGGTGGAGTGCAAGTGGAGTATAAAACCCTTTTACTTTCCACCTATTTTTTACTTTCACTTTTTACTTTTTTTAATCACTTTTCACCTAAATTGGCCCCCTTATAATGGGGTCAGACCTAGATTTCCCCGCTTGAGACCAAAAATTTTCCAAAATTTTCAAAATTTTTCAAAAATTTTTAAAAATTTTCAAAATTTTTCAAAAATTTTCTTGATATTCTTTGCAAAATTTTTTTTCAAAAATTTTTTTTGAAATTTTTTCTAAAACGTTTGTCATCGTTTTTATGTTGAAGCATAGGCCGCCTCCACCATCCCTAGATTGAAGCATAGGGGCCCTACCCCCCCATGTTGATGCCACACAACACACCACACCCCCACCCCTCTCCTGTCTTTGTAGAGTTGAAAAGTATGACTGAAGACTGTCTGAAGCTTGCCTTCTATGCCTCCTAGTGTTGCCTAATGTACAGTAGTCCACTGTTTTGAGGAGCTGGGAGAGGCGCGGCTTCAAATTCATCATTTATCATGTGTTTTTAGAAATTTTTGGGATTTTAGGTGAAAAAAAGTAGAAAAAAGTAGAAAAAGGTTCGAAAGTGGAAAAAAGTGAATAAGGTGAATCATAATGGGGAGGGTAGCCAATGGGGTGAAGTGGAGGTGGAGTAAATGGGTTCAGCGTGGTGTGAAAAGTGAAGTAGAACTCCAAATCATTTTACCCCAGAGCACTGCCTTGGGCCTTATGTATTAGTTTTTATTCATAAGTCTTCAGTTAAACCAAGATGTATATGCACCAGTGGTGTAGTGGTCTAAGCGATTGAACGGCTCGTTGAATCTGGGAGGTTCGAATCCTTCTTAGGCAATCATTTTTATTTTGGAAATTTTAAGTTGAGAAAACAACTGGTACCATCGGCAGGTCAAAATTAGAGCTTTTTTCCCCAAAAATCGATTGCCCCAAGTATATATCATGAAAATATCATGAAAAATCTATATTAGTTTGCCAATAAATTTGAATTGTATTTTTGATTTTCAAATCTTCTCTTTTCATTATATTTTTTTGTTTTTTATTTATTATTTATTTTTTTTATCCAATAATATGTTAATATATTTTCGATCTTATACGTTTGTTATATTTTTTAATGTGTTTATTTTTATTTATTTATACATTTTATACTATATTAAAAGTGGAAGAAATAACTGGTACCATCGGCAAGCCAAATGTGGGTCTCTTTTCTCCAAATTTTGTAATTGCCTCGAGCAAAAAGTCAAGGAAATACATCTACTACTAGTGGAATCTGCTGCGTCATCTGCATTTTGTTTTTGGGTGCGCATGGAAAGAGACACTGAACTGCGCGCCAAAAACAAAATGCAACTGTCCAAGCAGCAGATTCCACTAGTAGTAGATGTATTTCCTTGACTTTTTGCTCGAGGCAATTACAAAATTTGGAGAAAAGAGACCCACATTTGGCTTGCCGATGGTACCAGTTATATCTTATTATATACGCGTGATACCATTTTTGGAGGGGTCTCGGCGCCACCTGGATTCTAAACTTATCCTGGCATATGATAGCTCTACGTATCGGTATTGACAAATTATCTAATAATTTTTGGGGCGCGCTGTGCATGGGTAATGTTGAAAATATGAAAAGATCTAAAATGTGCCCATTTTTGCCATTTTTGGGCGTTTTTTGATTTCAAAACTTCATAGCTCCTCCATTTTTTAACTTTTTCTGTTGGACTTTTTTTTAAATTAAAGCTACAACAATTCTACTTAAAATCCATTGTTTACTTTTCTATGTTTTTAGTAAAATATTTGGAAAAAATTGGATTGAGTGATGCCAATTTTTCGATTTTTGCCTACCCAGGAGTCTGGTGTTTTTGGGATAAATCAAATTGGGCTGGTGTGAACGGAGCTTTAGCGAAGTGTCAGCGCCCAGCCCCTCTTTTTGACCCAGGTTTACGTTTTAAGGGTTATTGCTAGATCTTAAAATTGATAAGGCTCTTGCTCCTCACAGAAAAATCCTATCACTATGATTCTTCTTCCATTAGAAAGAGCATCGTCTAATTGACCAAAACTCGCGATAACTCATCAAAAAGTTGCAGATTTCTTGAGAAAATCACTCAAAACCATTTGTCCGAACTCCTCCTTCTCCTTCTTCTTCTCCTTCTCCTCCGCATCTATTCTTGAAATGAAAGTAGGTATTCATTTCTACCCCCCACTTCCCCTCCCCAGGTCCCTGGGCCTCATGTATTTATTTATTCATAAGTCTTGAGTAAAACTGAGGAGCCATGTGCACCTGTGGTGTAGTGGTGTAAGCGTTGGGACATGTGGATGGGACTAGTAGGTTCGATTCCATCTCAAACATTAATTTTTATTTTTGTGTTTCAAGTTGAGAAAACAATTGGTACCTTTGGTAGGCCAAAAGTAAAGCTCTTTCTCCCAAAAATCGATTGCCCTAAGTAAAAGCCTTGAAAATTGCACAAAAAAGGTTATGTTAGTTTGCCAAAAATTGTGTGGTGTTTCCTAAGCCGGTTTCGTCGACCTTGACTGTCGATGAGGCGGGCGGAAGGGAGGCCCGGGATCAGTTGCTCTCTTAGTGGCTTGACATGCCCCAACCTGTTCCGCTCTCCTAACCCTTTCAGTGACTATGAAAGAGAAACTTGCTAAGTTCCCGCTGTATATCACCACAGTGTTTGGTAGCAGAGAGTGGTTAGCTTATCTGTACCTTCGACCCACCACCTCTACAATGCTACTACAATGCCCAGCACCACTTCTGCCAACTTCCACTTCCGCAACAACTTCCAGCCTTTGACTTTGCTGCCTTTCATCAGCAGCGACTGAGTCAAAAGCCCCAGTCACCAATCTACAGAGACAGAACAGCGAATCAAGCCCAGCCTGCAATGCCGGCCTTTGCTTTGCTGCTGAACAGGACACCCTGCAGCTCCAGAACTTCACTCAGCCAGAGCTGGCCTCGTGAACTTCTAGATGGCAGCAACTGCAACTACGCTGCATGGAATTGAATTTGACTTTTGAGTCTCTTTTCAATGTCCATTTTTCGACAGCAACATCGCAGCGCCAAGTTTCGTGCCATCACGCCATCCTTGGATGGGCATTGCAAAACTCTGACGTCACAAGGTGCACTTGCTACCATAATCTGCTGCAACACAGGGTCTTTAAGCAAACTGAAAAGTTCTCTTCAAACAGCAACTCCCTTCAATGATTTCATTCTATCCTTGCGGATTTTATGAAATCATTCAACGCCAACAATTGAGACGAGATTCGACTTCGCTGCAAGGCATTGAAAATTAACTGAAAAGTTTCTTTTCATGCTGACGTCATCAGCATTGTCTACAGAATTTCATCATCCTGAAATGGATTTTGAACATTCTCTTCGGCTGCCAGCTACCAGCTTCGATCCATCTTCGCTGCTGGACTTTGAAATTGGTCACTGTCAATTTCAAAGACCTTCGCTGCCAGCTCCAGTCCATGTTGGCACGGATGCAACTTCACTGCTTGGGCATCGAAAACTAACTGCAAAGTTGTTTTCATGCCATCTACGCAAGCATTGTCGATGACAATTTCATTATCCTTGGACGGATTTTGAAATTGCCTGCAGCTACTAGCGGACCACTCGCCTTTGCTGCCAGAGTTCAAAAATTGGCTCCGGTCAATTTTCAAACTCCTGGCCTCTGCTGCAACTGCGCCGGCCAGCCAATGCCAGACGCTGCTAGAGTTTTGAGATTGCCTCTGACCGTTCTCAAAACTCCCTGCTGTCTGCTGCAACCTTGCCAGCCAGCATGTTTATAAATCTTTGCGGATTTTAAAAACTTTTGAGCATTGCTGAAGAAAAGACTGACAGCTTCAGAGTCAATGGCCATCTTTCGACATCACTTCATTTACGGAGCTTTATGATCACGTAAAATATGAAAAGCAATGCTGAAAGATAAAAGTCAAAATGACTCACAAGCAGCCTCTACTTTTCTATGCTGACAACTACTAGACCAGGCCCAGCCTAGTGGACTGCCTCCACTGCCGCTTCTACAGCCTTCCAGTCGTCTGCGACCTCAGCCCGCTCACCTGCGGCCAGAAGGACCTCGTCATGGACGGCACCAGCTACGAGCACAACGCCTTCAAGGCTTACTTCAACTGTGCCTGCCTCTGCTAATGCGCATCTGAAGAGTGTTCAAAAGACCCGCCTCCCTCTCCTTCTGCCCGCTGTTGAAGACAGCATCAAGTCCGGACAAAGTCCGCTGCTTTTGCTATGGCTTCCTGGAGTGCTACAACTGCTTCCAGATCTTCAAGGACTGCAACCAGTGTGGCATGCTGGATGGCTTCGACTGCGGCCTCTGCCACTTCTAGCCCAACAGCAGCCCCACTGGATAGCTCCGGGACTCCGCTCCAATCAATGCCGACTATGGCTTGCTGCCCATGCTCTGCTCCAGCATCAGGCCATGCAAGTCCAGTGCCTGTGCCGTCTTCAACCTCGGCAACTACATGGACATCTTCGGCGCCATGAAGCTCTGCCCTTTGGAAGACGCCCTCACCCAGTCCCTCAAAGAGGCCTCAAAACCCACCCTCCTTCCTACAGCATCCCTAGAGGTCGGTGGTGTACAAGGCCTACGGAAACCTGGCTTCTGCCAGCACACCGGCGACTGGGCCAACTTCAATCCCATTGCCGCTTCCTAGACTTTGCGCTATCTGCGAAGATATGCAAATTCTATCTACGCTTCTTTTGACAAATCCAAAATAGGTGAAAGAGATGCTAAATTAAAGTTTGCGTAACTCAAAAGGCCTATTTTGGAGTGGCATTCTGGAAGCACTCCCATGCTAGCTCGCCTCTACTCCACCACTCTCAGCCCAGACAATGGATCTTCCTTTGGACTGGCCTACTGAGAGCAGCTTCCCAGGAACTCAGCTCAATATGGCGAAGAGCTCAAGAAATCACGCCAACACGGCTTAAGCAATTGCTCACTGTCATCCCGAGCTGCGTTCAATTCCTTCACAGCAGCTACAAGAGCAATTGTCCAGTGTCATCCCGAGCTGCGTCGATTTCTACCTCTGTCAACCTGAGCAAATTTGATATTGTCAACCTGAGCTGCATTCGTCGCATCGCATCTCTCACAATGACAATTTGCTCTGCATCAACCCGAGCTGTGGAAAATCATCGCAGACAAACAGAGAGTGACCGGCCTATGTCATCCCGAGCTGCATCCATCTTCGCCGCTGTAAACCCGAGCAAATTGGCCCTGTCATCCTGAGCTGCGTCAATTCTTTGCAGCTTCCACAGCGACAATTTGCTCCACGTCATCCCGAGCTGAGTCGATCCTTGACACCATCAACCCGAGCAAATTGCCTACTGTCATCCCAAGCTGCATCAATTCTCTTCGCAGCTACAACAGAGACAATTTGCTCAGTGTCATCCCAAGCTGCGGAAAGTTGAGCCAACTGTCATCCCAAGCTGCGTAACTTCTGCGCATCTCTCAGAACAGCCTGAATCAACGTCTCCAGAAGCAAACAGAAAGTACTACTTTCTGAAATTGATGGCCTCTAGCCTATCTTCGATGCCTCAAAGAGCCGCCTACAAAGGCTCTCCGCAATCCTCCAAGTGGCCCAGCTCCAACAAGAAGCCCTTGCCCTGCTTCTTCTACATGGCCGCCATCAACAACGTCCGCATCCCCTACACCTCTTTACCCCCCTCCAACCTCAATGCAACGCGTGTTTAAGCTGGCCATGCTTAAAGCTCCGCCTTTCACATCACCGGCAGATGCATCCCCTCTTCTGCCTTCACTTGGCACATCAAGCCTCCATGGCTCCGTCTACAGTGCACAAGTTCAACTTGTCCGCTCTCTTCTCCTCCGCCCACTGAGAAGGAAGAGTACCCTGGACGGGAACCTGAACCAACTGGCCAAGGCCTAGCAGATCATCAGACAGAAGATCAGCATTCGCATCGCTGCCATCAACGTCATCACCAATGACACCTCAAACCTCCCTCTCTAATCCTCATTTGGATGGAAGGCAAAGTCCAGCTTCTACTATTGCCACTACAAGACCATTGTCTATTACAACGCCGGCATAATCAGTGGGTCTTCAACACACCCTCCTTCCATCTCAAGTCCCACTCAATTAGAGGCCAATCAACATGGCCTAATAAGAGCTGCACTCCGCCAAGGGCTCCAGATTCACCTGGCGCCACTTGAACAGAGATGGACGCCGACATCCTCCTACACCCTCTCACCTGCCCATCTATACCTCCAAGCACCCCTTTGCAGAGCAAGAGAAAGGCCTCAACTGCTCCGGCAAACGCCGCTTGGTCAGCATACAGATGGACACCGACAGACCTGGCAAGCCTTCCATCACCTCCACTTCTATGCCTACTACAACCCTCAAAGACTGTTTGTATTCGACATGGCCAAGGATGCCTGGCTGAACATCTGGGACCTCCAGAACTTCTGAGACAAGTGCAGCCTCAACCAGCGCTACCTTGGCAGCAGACAGATGAACAGTCCAGATTGCACACCTTCATCCTACCTTTCAAACCTCCTTCTTAGAGGCTTTGGATGGAGCGGCATCAAAAAAGGGCCTTCCAAGACTACGCCATCTTTGGTCTGAAAGCAGGAAAGAATTCCTCCGCCCAGCCCCAGCCAGCAGAGCTAATTGCCCCTGCCTTTCAAGACAACGCCAAATGGGAACATTAAAGTTTAACTTTAATGAAATAATTCGGCAGACTTTCGATGCTTCTCTTATCCCAAATGCAGATAAAAGAAGATGTCTAATGAACTTTGGTTCTACGGCGTCTGACTGAGATTTGCCGACCCTCTAGATGGCGCAAATCTGCAAGGACTGCGGCTTCAAGGCCTCCGCCTACGGCTTCGGCTTTGGCTTCCAGGTCTCTGCCTCCTACCAGACGCCCATTGACCTCTACTCATTCCCCGTCAATCAATCGATTGCCAAGAATGACGCGTCAATGATCATCAGAGGCCAACACATTTCCTCCCAGCTCATCAGCTACAAAGGACTGAAATGTGTCTGGCACGGGCCTCCAGCCAACTTCTACTAGGCCTTGTTCATCAAGCTCAGCGGCATCTGGACTGCCTTCAACTGTGACATGAACAAGGCCCCTGCCTCCGGCCACTCCATGACGGCCTGAATCGGCAGGCGCGGGCCTTCAGCCACTCATCTTCGATGGCCTGAATCGGCAGGCACCGGCCTTCGGCCACTCTACGACAGCCTGATTTTGGCAGGCACTGGCCTCCAGCCACTCTTCGATGGCCTGAATCAGCAGGCACCGGCCTTCGGCCACTCACCTATGGCCTGAATCGGCAGGCACAGGCCTACGGCCACTAGGAGTTCAGCTTGTCACTGCACTCCCGTTCCAGCAGCCTTCCTCTGTGGACTCCAACTGTGGACGGAAAGTGTCAAACAGCAGCAACTCAATCGAGTCAATCTGTCCCTGCAGTTCCCCTCCAGCAGCCTTCCTCTGTGGACTCCAACTGCGGGTGGGAACTGGCAAACAGTGTGACTAAGCCTCAAGGGTCAACCCCCTCATCTCTAGCAGCCTTCCTCTGTGGACTCCGACTGCAGACCTGAGAATGACCAATGACACCGCATCCGTCCTTCGCATTTCTTTCACAGCAGCCTTCCTCTGTGGACTCTGACTGTGGATTGATTGAACGGTGAATTCAGATGCCTGCGAAAAGCCCCGCCTAAGAGCTACTAGGAGCCAGCGGGCAACAACTACTCGGCCTCTTGCTACTCTTCTCTGTCGCCCTTATGGGGGGAGGCAGGAAGACTGCAAGGGCATGCCCTGCTACACTCTGCTGCATTGCTGAGGAAGCGGGAGAAGAAGCAGGAATCAAGGCAGGGATGGCCGACATGGGAGCGGCTGTCACATGAGGGTGCTGGCAAAGCACCCTCGTTCCTTCTCTCTTCAGGCTGAGGGCCCACCTTGTTACTCTGCAAAGGCCTAGTATGCCTTTTGCCGCCTCGCGCCATCGACGGATGGGAGGAGGATGCAGAGGAGAGCGAATTTGTCTTATGGGACTCTGAGCTGATGAGCACAGAATTCGTGACTGCACAGGCCTACTAGGAGGCAATGACAGCGCCCAGCCTACCAGGTGGCTGGTTATCGACGTGGGAAGGAGTACGGAACACAAAACCCTCAGCCTCTGTCGAACTCCACCAGGTGGATGATTCGACAAGTGCAGACTACGAGAGTCTGCTTAGCAGCCAAGCTGGTGGCTGATCTCATCAGTGCGGGCCACAAGGAGTCCGCCTCGCAGCCGAACTGGTGGCTGACTGGATGAGCACAGACTACGAGGAGTCTGCTTCACAGCCGACTACGTGGCTGATCTCGTCAGTGCTGGCCACAAGGAGTCCGCCTCGCAGCTGAACTGGCGGCTGACTGGACGAGCACAGGCTATGAAGAGTCTGCTTCACAGCCAACTATGTGGCTGATCTTGTCAGTGCAGGCCACAAGGAGTCCGCCTTGCAGCCAAACTGGCGGCTGACTGGACGAGCGCAGACTACAACGAGTCCGCTACGCAGCCAAACTGGCGGCTGATTTTGACGAGCGCGGACTACTATGAGTCTGCTTTGCAGCTGACTAGGCGGCTGATTTCATCAAGCACAGATGACTACGAGTCCACTTCGCAGCCAGACAAGTGGCTGATTTGAGCAGTGCGGACTACTACAAGTCCGTTTCACAGCCAGACAGGTGGCTGATTCGAGCAGTGCGGACTACTACAAGTCCGTTTTGCAGCCAAACTTGTGGCTGATTGGACAAGCGGACTACTAAGCATCTGCTACAAAAACCACCAATGACTGCTTCAAGAATCAGGACTCATTGAAAATCTGGAGTGCTGCATATTGCAACTGTTTCAATAGTTCGTAGAGTGCATGGTGGTGGACTTCAGATGGCAAAGCTTGGCTAAAAATCCCTGCACCAATTTGCCGCCTACACAAGCCCACCCGCCTGCTATTCAACACCCGGCAAAAAACAGCCACCTCAGCCAGCACCCCCTTGCTGTACACTCCACCCTTCAGCGCACCACACATTCCCCTGCAAAACACCCCCTGCCCCAGCCAACAGGAACCTGCTCCCCCAGTCTTTGCAAGAAGGGCGGCAAGAAGAGAGGGCGGACTAATTGCCCCCCCCCCCTCCACTCTCCCCTCCACGGGCCTACGTTTTTTGGTGCAAGCTCTGAAAAAGCGGCCCCCAGAGAGCGCAAACAACTGGAGATTAATGACCCTCCTTACAACCACACCCTACTCCCTGTGCCCTCCTCCAGAAAAAGTGGCTTCCAAGGAAGAGCAAGTGCGGACGACAGATGACTCTGCCCTGCCACCACCCCCTGCCTTTTTGTGCCCCTCGCAAAAAGCGGCCTCCACAAACACTGACGCTCATTTGTCAGCTCTAATCGCCCTGCCGCCTCAGAGCCAGGATCGTTAACGATCCCCCTTTCTCTACCTAATGGCCACCTCCATCAACTTTACACACCCTTCCTCCACATGCACTGGCTGAGCACACACAGGGAGCTCCTTTTGACACCTAATGGTGACTGCAAGGGCACGCCCTGCTACACTCTGCCACATTGCTGAGGAAGCGGGAGAAGAAGCAGGAATCAAGGCAGGGACGGCCAACATGGGAGTGGCTGTCACGTGAGGGCACTGGCAAATCACCCTCGTTCCTTCTCTCTTCGGGCTGAGGGCCCACCTTGTTACTCTGCAAAGGCCTAGTACGCCTTTTGCCACCTCGTGCCATCGACGGATGGGAGGAGGATGCAGAGGAGAGTGAATTTGTCTTATGGGACTCTGAGCTGACGAGCACAGAATTCGCGACCGCGCAGGCCTTCTAGGAGGCAATGACAGCGCCCAGCCTACCAGGCGGCTGGTTATCGACGCGGGAAGGAGTACAGAACACAAAACCCTCAGCCTCTGTTGAACTCCGCCAGGTGGATGATTCGACAAGTGCAGACTACAAGAGTCTGCTTAGCAGCCAAGCTGGTGGCTGATCTCGTCAGTGCGGGCCACAAGGAGTCCGCCTCGCAGCCAAACTGGTGGCTGACTGGATGAGCGCAGACTACGAGGAGTCTGCTTCGCAGCTGACTGCGCGGCTGATCTTGTCAGTGCGGGCCACAAGGAGTCCGCCTCGCAGCCGAACTGGCAGCTGACTGGACGAGCGCAGGCTACGAAGAGTCTGCTTTGCAGCCAACTACGTGGCTGATCTCGTCAGTGCAGGCCACAAGGAGTCCACCTTGCAGCCGAACTGGTGGCTGACTGGATGAGTGTGGACTACGACGAGTCCGCTACACAGCCAAACTGGCAGCTGATTTTGACAAGCGCGGACTACTATGAGTCCGCTTTGCAGCTGACTAGGCGGCTGATTTCATCAAGCACGGATGACTATGAGTCCACTTTGCAGCAAGACAAGTGGCTGATTCGAGCAGTGCGGACTACTACAAGTCTGTTTTGCAGCCAGACAGGTGGCTGATTCGAGCAGTGCGGACTACTACGAGTCCGTTTCACAGCCAAACTTGTGGCTGATTGGACAAGTGGACTACTAAGCATCTGCTACGAAAACCGCCAATGACCGCTTCAAGAATCAGGACTCATCGAAAATCCAGAGTGCTGCATATTGCGACTGTTTCAATAGTTCGTAGAGTGCATGGTGGCGGACTTCAGATGGCAAAGCTTGGCTAAAAATCCCTGCACCAATTTGCCGCCTACACAAGCCCACCCGCCTGCTATTCAACACCCGGCAAAAAACAGCCCCCTCAGCCAGCACCCCCTCGCTGTACACTCCACCCTTCAGTGCGCCACACATTCCCCTGCAAAACACCCCCTGCCCCAGCCAGCAGGAACCTGCTCCCCCAGTCTTCGCAAGAAGGGCGGCAAGAAGAGAGGGTGGACTAATTGCCCCCCCCTCCACTCTCCCCTCCGTGGGCCTATGTTTTTTGGCGCAAGCTCTGAAAAAGCGGCCCCCAGAGAGCGCAAACAACTGGAGATTAATGACCCTCCTTACAACCACACCCTACTCCCTGTGCCCTCCTCCAGAAAAAGCAGCTTCCAAGGAAGAGCAAGTGCGGACGACGGATGACTCCACCCTGCCACCACCCCCCACCTTTTTGTGCCCCTCGCAAAAAGTGGCCTCTGCAAACACTGACACTCATTTGTCAGCTCTAATCGCCCCACCGCCTCAGAGCCAGGATTGTTAACGATCCCCCTTTCTCTACCTAATGGCCCCCTCCATCAACTTTACACACCCTTCCTCCACACGCACTGGCTGAGTGTGCACAGGGAGCTCCTTTTGACACCTAATGGTGATAAATGAAGCCGAAGTTTTTCCGCCACCGCTCCAGAGAGACAGGCCTCTGCCAAGCCTGCTTTGGCCTCCACACACAGGAGCTTGGAAATTCCTCCCCCGCTTCTCTACACCATCACCACCTTCCAGCCACTATGGCCCCACCCCCGCTGCGGGGGGGGGGATCGGAGGTACCCAGCCTCAGCCAGCTACTCCTCCAGCCTCAGTCAGCCCCTTGGCCAAGTCCCCCCATCAGCGCCCCTCACTTCCCACTCACCCTCAGATGCCCTGCTGAGCCAAGTTCTGAGCCCCAACCCCAATCCCACAGCGACTATCCACTGCTGTTGCCATCGGCCTCCATGCTCTAGTAGCCCATCGTCGACGGCCTCCAGCCCTCTTCATCAACCCCTGACACATTTCTCCCCGAGAAATATGTCCGCCGACAACTTCCCACAACCGACAGTCGCTAGCTCCCATGCCCCTCCACATCCCTCCCTCAACCCACACTATTCCCAGGGAGATGAAATAGACACCATGCTGCACCAAGAGGAGGAGGGAGAGGAAGGAGAGGAGGTAGGCGAGGAAGAGCAGGAAGGAGGAGCCAGCTCCAAGTTGGAGCCGGGAAGGAAGTGAACATGCTTCTCCGACAAGCCGCTGAACTCGGATGGCCAGGAGCACTCCAAGGCCTTCAAGGGAGGAGAGGACCTCCTAGCCTTCCTCCAGGGAGGCAAGGACCCACAGAGCTTCAGGTCATTCCCACACTTATCCCTCTATCACCAGCCTACTTGCTGCCCAAAGGAGTCCCAGAAGCCCAGTCTTCAACGGGAACAGAAGCCAGTGTCTCCTGCAGCATGCCTTTGGCCAGTCCATCACTGGTCTCTTCATCTCCTGCACAGACGGAGACCTCATCCACAGCCTCATCCCCAACACCAACTGCTGCCAGGGTCACCTTTGCTCCACTTCCTCTTCAGGAAGCTCCATCTCCAGAGAGCCTCGAGGGGAGGAGGAGGGCAACGGCCCTAGGAACACTGCCCTCATACACAGCAGTGCCCAGCGTTTTTTTTTCCCCACTTTTTTTTCCTCAACCCACAGCCCCAGGGAGTCTTGAGAGGAGGAGGAGAGAAGGTGGACCCGGAATACGGGAACTCACAAGCCTACCTGAACACCAGCTCCAAGTTGATTGACAATATGCAGCGACGCTGTGCCAGTCTCCTCCAGCAACTCCACTGGAAGGACAGCTGCCTACTCGGAGCTGGAAAGCGGGGGCGAGTTAAGTGACAGAAAGGCGCCATCATCGGATCTCGCCTCGAATCTCTCCAAGCGCAGAAAGCACCTTCCTTTGAAAGACAGTGCTTGGGGTTGGAGGCGAAGGTGAAGATGCTGGAGAAGGACCGCGAGGAACTCCAGAAGCAGCTGGCCACTGCCGGGTCCGAGAAGGGAAAGGCCGTCCAGGAGCAGAGCCAAGCTCAAGCTGCCCGGGACAAGCTCGAGTGCAAGAAACGGGCCCTCCAGCAGCAGCTGAACAAGATCCAGGGAGACGGCTACATCATCAGCAAGAAGCAGGCCAAGAGCCTCTACGCTGCCTTCGACGGACTCCGCCGGATGCGCCAGGTGCAATCCGACCTGCAAGACATCTCCAGATGCGCACAGTCCATGTCCACCGCCGTCAACAAGCTCCCTGAGGTCAACAAGGTCATGGCGAACGGAAGGAGCTCTGAGCGGATGCAATGACTGGATGCTCCAGGAGCACCTTCCTCATCGGCATGCTCCCATTCCCACTCCCACTCATGCTCACGCTCATGCTCACCTCCATCGCAGGCCACATGGAGAAACAACACAAGGAGAGAGGAGAACAACGGATGGTGGCACAGGGCAAGAAGCATTGCTCGCCACCCATGGTGATGAAGAAGCCCACTCCGGACTTCTGCAACAGCCTTTCTACACCCTTTATCATCGCCTTTCCCTCTCTTCCTTGTCACCACTGCTGCAATGCATGCCCCCTGCCTTCCTTGCCTGCCCATCCTTCCCTTTGAGAGCCAGTCGTCGAGAGAGAAACAACAGAACAGAAGGAGAAAGACAGCTCAAAAAGGAGCAACTTTTTGATGCACCACGGGGAAGAATTGGAATCGAAGGAATCGCTCAAGAAAGCGATGCATCCTGAGCAGCCTCAGACACAAACAAGGAGAAGTGATTCCAAGTGGAACTCAAGAACCCAAGGGAAGATTAGAGTTGCGCGATGCAAGTCCCGTCCCCAGCTTCCACAGTCCCCATGGAAGCCACTCGCCAGCCCATTCATCGAAGACTAGGAGAGCCTATTCAGCTCCCTTGATGGCCAGAAGAACACATCTTCTTGGACTACTGCTCAGCGACGGCAAACAGGAAGGTCTGGATGATAAACTGGACTACTTCAACCTTAACCAGCTGGAAACCTCGGGGAAGTGACGGCCTTTTCACACATGCTGTCAGCGACTGGGCTGCCAGCAACGACCAGCCTGCCTCTTCCGAGGGTCTTGGAGTGTGACCTCTTCATAGCCGTCACATCCCATCGCACCCGCTTGGAACCTTAGAGCCCCACCTGCTACTCCACCTGACTTCTAGCCAACTGGCTTGCAGTGAATGGCTTCAACAGCTTCCGACTGCCCTCACAACTGTCAGAAGCCTTCAGCCCCTCATTACTGGCCCTCCAAACAGTCGCATTCATCAGTTTTTCTCCTGGACTTGACCCAGTCCTGCGACCACGGTGCCACTCCACTACCTGGCTCACATTTGCAACTACACAACCCCCGGCCAGGGGGAAGGGAGCCATGGGATGACACATCCAGCGCAGACTCATCATCACCACAGATTGACATTCTTCGGAAACCTGTCAATATCTCTCTTACCCCCTTCCCTTCCATCTTCCAACAGGAGCATAGCAGTGGAGCAACAACGTGAAGTCTCCTGACTGCATTGCTCAGTGAGCCTATCCAAGTACCCAGTCCCCACATGGATAGACAGCTACTCATTCACTGACCTCACCTACCCATCACCATTCCATCAATCCAGCGACCATTGGAAGAGGTGACTGGAGACTACCTGCTCACTGGCCAAGTGACTCAACTGAAGATTAAAGCATCCCACACTCAGACACTGAGTACCGGATCAATCTGTCACTTCAGCCTGACAGACAGACAACACAGAGCGCATCTCCACTCTGTCATCGCCCCGGCAACTGCACATACACATGATCATATCAATGGCCACACTACCCATGCAACATCCACGCTATGTTGCCCACATCACCTCCCTCCCTTCATCACCACCCTTCTGGCCACCGGGAAGGAAGGAGTACCCGACCATTTACCCTGACATTGATTCCAAGATCAGCCCACGCTGCGAACACACACCATCCATATTCCAACTGATGGGCTCAAAGTCTAAACTGAGACTTCCCTACTCCATCGCAGTATGGGTCCAACAACCAAAACGCAACCAAAAGCCACCACTCTGGAGTTCCTCAAGGCGAATTGTTCAACCACCCACAACTAGGTCACTAGGCACGAGGACAAGAACACAGACTTGGATCAGAACAACACCTCCTGCAATTGCCACACAGGAAGCCAAAGTCACCCACTTCACGCTTCCCATCAGTCCATCATCAATTAAGAAGCGGAGCCAACACTGGACCTTTCTGAGAGAGAGAGAGAGAGGAAGAGCCGGGACAGTAAGGAGATGGGGGCCCGTTCTCAAGATCACCAGATGGCCGGGAACCAGGCGAATGGGACACCCCCAGAGGGAGCCAGGGCTTACCTTGGATCCACTGTGATCCAACAACGACAGGACCAAAACTTGACGTCAGACTTGACGTCACTGTCCAAGACATAGTCAGGACACGCATGAGGCTCAAGGAGAAGTCATCCGACTACATCACCTCACCACGACTTACCATCGGAGAGTACTAGAGCTTGAGAGCTTCAGTCGAATCCGAGGACGAACATGGATAAGGAAGGGATGACTGCGCCTTCAGCCCATGGAGATAAAGGCAGTGGAGACCTCGACTCAGATGTGAAAACGGAGGAAGCCATCTAT
>JASANA010003747.1:0-16453 GCA_030248095.1 Ptycholaimellus sp. GST1_10
AAACCCACTGATAAGATCATTATGCATGCTTGCGGTGGGTAGTCCTTTATGCGCTGCCAGCACTCCCTTTTCAATCGCTTACAGGCGGCTCTGCCCACAGTATGCACTACGTGAGAGCAGTCTTTGCAATCGGCTCTGCCCATAGTATGCACTACGTGAGAGCAGTATTTGCAGTGAACTCTGCCCACAGTATGCACTACATGAGAGCAGTATTTGCAGTAAGCTTTTCCCAAAAAATGCCCTTGTTGAGAACAGTCTTTTTAGTAAACACTGCCCACAACATACACTACATGATAGCAGTATTTGCAGTAGACTCTGCCCACAACATGCAGTACGTGAGATCAGTCGTTGCATTGAGCTCTGCCCACAACATGCACTACATGAGAGCAGTATTTGCAGTAAGTTTTTCCCAAAACATGCCTCTATGTTGAGAACAGTCTTTTTATAGTAAACTTTGTCCCACAAGACATACTACACTACGTGATAGCAGTATTTGCAGTAGACTCTGCCCACAACATGCAGTACGTGAGATCAGTCGTTGCATTGAGCTCTGCCCACAACATGCACTACATGAGAGCAGTATTTGCAGTAAGCTTTTCCCAAAACATGCCCTTGTTGAGAACAGTCTTTTTAGTAAACTCTGCCTACAACATGAACTACGTGAGAGCAGTCTTTGCAGAAAAAATTCTGCCCACAACCTGTTTTACATTAGAGCAGCCTTTGCAGTCGGGTCTACCCACAACATGCACTACGTGAGTGCAGTCTTTGCAGTAAACTCTGTCCACACCATGGACTACGTGAGATCTGTTTTTGCAGTCGGGTCTGCCCAAAACATGCACTATGTGAGATCAGTCTTTGTAGTGAGCTCTGCCCACAAATTGCACTACGGCAGAGCAGTCTTTGCAGAACACTTTGCCCACAACATGCTCTACGTGAAATTTGCGAGCAGTCTTTGTAGTAAACTCTGCTCATAAAATGCACTACTTGAGAGAAGTCTTTAAAGTAAGCTCTGACCACAACATGTACTACTTGAGAGCAGTGTTTGAAGTCGGCTTTTCTGCCCACAAGACATTGCACATCGTGTGAGCAGTCTATGCAGAAAATCTGGAAAATGGAAATGGAATTAATGCTCAAGAATTCCATTCATTCCATTGGAAAAAATTACAAATCCATAAAATTACAACAATTTTAAAATTTCAGAAACCATGCAGGCCTAGCTAACCAAGTAATTTTAAGATAAGCGATAGTTTAAGGGTAATATAACCCACTTTATAATGTATATATATAAGGACTAAAGTTTAGTAACAAAACGGACCGATATCAAAAATGTTGCTGATACAAAACAAATGTCCCGGCAGGACGACCATGCGGAGCTTCACACAAAAATCGGACAGTTTCATTGAAATATGTGTATATATTTCTGTGTGGCCATTTTAGGCAAGGAGATCAATTTGAACAAGCGTTAACTGTTAAAATGAATCCACTGTACCCTTATGACAAACTTTCATGCATTTGTCTAATAACTTTATTCAGATATGATATTAAGTAAATAAAAATTGGATATAAGCAAAACTGGTCTCCCGATTCTCTACCTTACCAAAATTCCATAAATGGCCTTGACATACATGTGTTAATCATGAGAAATAGGTTTCCACTGTTGATTTGTGTAATGTGAAATTTAACAAATGCTATTAAATCTAACAACAAAATTTGAAACAACATAAATAATAAATGTGATTAAAAACGGATGTACCAAATTAATAATAACAGATAAACATTAAACTGGTTTATAGTCCAGCTTAGATTCAAGTCGTTTGGCATCAGCTATTTTGCGAGTGGCCTTAGAAAATCTGGATGAGTCACTTCATTTGCTAACTGGCGAATGGCTAAAATACCTGCTCTTTTGCACACATTCCGGAGATCAGCTGCAGAGAAACCATCTGTCATGCAATGAGGGATAACGGCAATTCAAAATCACCTGCTCTCTCCTGATTGGTTTCAGACATTTAAACGGACAAAATTAAACTTTCCAGAAATTTTTCTGTCAAAACCCGTTGAGAACTTGCACGGCAAAAGCTATTCAAGACAGGAGGAATATATATGCATAAACCCACAAAAAATATATAAATAAATATATAAACCAACAAAAGTCAGTCACACTGTATAAACCCTTCAGGCCCTATTCCCGTATGAGAAAGGTAATAACTTTAGGAAGAGGTGGAGGGGTAGAGCCGGTCGGATATCACTTTCAACATTTTCTTCTATGGTTAAAAGATCAGCAACATACCTTGAGTTTGCCGTTTTTATATTAAAAATAAGTGTGGATGACTGCGTATTAAATAATCCAAAATGGTAAGAATAAGGTTTGCGACTTGAGAAGTGACCCACATTTGAACTTAGATAGGCCTACTGTGTAAAAATATGGTATGTTGATAGTGGATGTTGAAATGGAAGACATAGCTTTCTTCCAAAGCTTTAAAATATTTCGCATTCTTTTGGCCTCACAGTGTAGTTTTTCCCTTGGCTTTTAATGTTTTGATTTTATCACTGGCTGCATATGGAGCACTGTGGTGGTACAATTGGACTTGGTGCATACATTCTCAGCACGGTAAAGGTGGCATCGGGCTATTGCAGCGCTGTGTCTAGATTTGATATATTCATAATAATGACGCTTTTCTTTAAAATTATTTTATGATATCTTGTTTTCCATCCTCAAAAGCAGTGGGAATAGCGCAAAAACAAAGCAGATCGGAAAATCACTTCCTTGTAACTAATTAGTGCGACTATAACTAAAATCACTGCTGCTGGTCGCACCAATATTTTTCGGACCTCAATTTCTCAATATTATGCACCTAAAACAGCCGTCAGATCAAGTCAAACTACTTTGTACAATGCAGGATGTTTCAATATGATAGGGCGGAAGTGAACGAGAGGTGCGATCTTCGCAAAATTCTGCATCTAGATGAAGTGGTGGAAGTGCAGTGATTCGTCCTGTCACATGCATCAATTAGACTTGTCCCATCTTATGAGGAAAGACCGGGTACGCGTTATAGCCCTACTTTGGTATAAGGTATAAGGATGTATAAGGATGTCCCCGGTATAAGGATGTCTTTAGCTGAAGTAAAAAAGCATGCCCACAACATGCACTACGTGAGAGCAGTCTTTGCAGAAGCTCTACCCACAACATGCACTACATGAGAGCAGTCTTTGCAGACGCTCTGCCCACAATATGCACTATGTGAGAGCAGTATTTGCAGCAGCTCTGCCCACAACATGCACTACGTGAGAGCAGTATTTGCAGCCGCTCTGCCCACAACATGCACTACGTGAGAGCAGTATTTGCAGAAGCTCTGTCAACAACATGCACTACTTGAGAGCAGTCTTTGCAGCAGCTCTACCCACAACATGCACTACGTGAGAGCAGTCCGGCTACCAGGTGACCAACCTCCCCAAGTCCCAGTCCAAGGTCTTCTCCATCGCTGTCCTCATTGGCCTCGAAATCCACGAAGCAGTCAAGGGCACGGTCAAGATCGCCCTCATGCCCCAGATTTCCCTGCTCCACAGCCCCTTTGGCAGCATTCTCTGCGGCTCTGTCACCGGCATCTCCAGCTCAGGCCACAAACCAGCCTGAAGCTTCCTCATCCAGACCAAGCCCCGCCCCAGCCTCTCCAGCCTCATCGCCCGCCAATCGGACCTCGAGCTGGTGTGCCTCCAAGCCAGCGCGGACAAGGCCACCACAGAGGCTGAGCACTGCACCAAGCGCCTCCTGCAATCCATCTCCGGCAGCCCCAATGGTTGCTTCATCGTACCCCTCCCCTTCAGCTCCCAGGCACCCCAGCTGGCCTCCAACTTCGGACAGGCCTTCCACCGGGCAGCAGCAGCCTTCACCCGCCTCTCAGCCAACAAGCGCAACGTCTACTACAAGGAGTTCAAGGAGCAGATCGAGTCCAGCATCCTAGCCCCAGTCCCCAAGGAACATTCTGCCGGCACCCAGGTCTACCCTGTCGTCAATGCTTCCACCAAGGCTGGCCATCCTCCCATCTCCATCAACGACCTCGTGGACCCAGGCCCCTGCCTCATCACTCAGCCTCATCACCATCCAGCCCCACCTGCAAAGCGAGCCCCATACATCCTGGTCGCCGGTCGACCTCACCAAGGCCTTCGCTCCCTCAGCCACCTTCAGGAGAAGATGCGCATGACTCAACTTCTTCCCTTAGCCTTACCTCCCAGCCCTCCGAGAACGTCATATCCAAGCCACAGCTCTCCAGGGAATTTTAGGCAGGCCGTCAACGTTGTCCCCAAGCTCAAGCCATCCCCATTGATCATCCATAGCTCCTTGTCGCCATGACGATCCCTGCATCTCCGTCGAGTCCTGACCTCTCAGCCTGACCCCTTTGGGGTCGTTTATATTACTCTCTATCTGCGAGTCCAAGGTAGGTCTGGGCGGCCACTTGACTCGAAGCACCAGATGGAATGGGTTCCTTTCCCCCTCACCAAGCTGGTCCTGCTCTCGCTGGTGATCCTCAGGAGTCCAAGCCGAGAAGACGAGCCAACGCCCCAGTCCGCAGCAGACATATGGGCCTTCACCGCGAACGAGGAGCAATACCTCGTCCTCTGTCTCCATCGTCCCCATCCCGACTCTGGACCGATGGGGGAGTGGATGAGTGGGTGTTCTAAAAGTCCAGCCTTGACCTGCACTCGCTTTAATTCTAGTAGACACCCAGCGGTAGGGTAGCTTCCTTCCTATCCTACCCACCTTCTCTCTCTCCAGTTCTGCATCAGGTTTCATGCAGTTCTCTTTTTCGACTGCTCACAGGCATTCCATTTGTTTTTGCTTCAGTTTTCAACTGCTCAATCTCATGCTCAGCTTCTCCTTCCCCGCCCCAGTGTCGCGCAAGTGCACAGAAGTGTGAGCCAAGTGTCCCTATCGTAGTTTGTTCTCCAGGAGACGTGTTGTCTTGCCTCCAAGTAGGTATCTCAGTTTGAATCCAGGTGATGCTTGTCCCGCCACTCTAGAAGCTACTCTCGCCGGCGAGTACACACTCTCTCAGTCGCTTTGAACTCCACTCTCCACTGTGAACTAGTTGTTTTGAAATTATTATGACAAAAATGACTACTGATTGACATTGTTTTATTAAAAGACCCCAACAAACCCGCCAATGTAGTCTAGGGACCGAATCACAGTCCACCTTGGTATATCAGTTTTATACTGAATTAAAAGAAATTACAGTGGCATCATAATGATTAGTCCTTTGATTCGAAAAGAAAAACCGTGACCCAGTAGGTGTGGAAGTTATGGATGCACTGAATAATTATGGCAAGAATAATAGTAGAATACGAGTTGAGGAGCACTAATTAGGGCGATGCGAGCGGAATTGAAGCACAGTCCCCTCTTAGTGAGGGACAACCGCTACTATGAATTTTGAAATTATGATTGGCTGCCATATATCCCATGGGCATGTTACATCGTTGTGAGTGTGCTCAAGTTACAGGGAGGGGCAGTCACAGCAGAAAGGCAAATGTCGAACTGCAGCCATGTTCTTGAGTGCAAAAAGTTATTCTGTCCTGTATCATAATTGTCAACTCTTCATTGATGCAAGCGCCCCAGGTTTGGTTTTGCGGAGGATGGGCGGTGGTCTCAATGGGCGGCTGGGGAATGGAATCACCTCTTGCTCAGTATGCCTCCCCATGTATCTTGAAAGTAGCTCGCGGAAGATAAATAATCGCTAAATAAAATAAATACAATTCAAATATCAATAAAAGTAATTCATGAACCTCATAAAGCTAAAATGAAAAACCATGCATTCAAGCAAAATTCTGCAAGCAGTAGTGAAGAAACAAAGGAAGAAAAGAATGAACCTATACACATACCTGAATTTGACAGTGCAACATATAGATCAGCAATGATGAACTCTAAAGTTTCCAATTTCCAAAGCAAGCTTAATAATGTAATTGATGAAATACTGATAACTGAAAAAAATTATGTAATAATACTGCAACTTCTGCATATTGATTTACGAGGTGCAATATCCCATTTAGTTCATCAGCAAGATTATTCAAAATTATTTAGCTGCTTGGGAAGTATTTTTGAATTTCATGCCAACCACTTTCTTCCTGCAATAGAACAAGCTAAAGAAAATCTTATAAGCAAAGGTGACATAAATATCAGTCAATCGCTTATGTCTCTATGTCCATTTTTAAGTATGTATTCAAGCTATGCAGCTGGCTACAAAAACATGATAGAGGTGCTTAAACGATTAAAGAAGCAACCACAAACTCTGAATATTTTGTCTTCAGTCGAAAGCTGTTCAAGAGCACGTGGGCTATCCTTAGAAGATATGATAATAACTCCAATTCAAAGGCTTACAAGATACCAGCTCCTTCTGAAGGAATATATTAAACACATACCACCGTCTTACGAAAATGAAAAATCATGCTGCAATAAGCTAGTGCTAAAATTAACTGATGCAGCTGTTAAATCAAACGAAATTTTACGTCAAATTGATGATTATGAATCCATTAGAAAAGTAGAAAGTATATTGCATGTAAAGTCACTAGTTTCTCCATCAAGGCATTTAATCAAGGAAGATAACTTACATAGGGTTGCTAAACGTGGTGCAAGACTGCTTAAAAGAAGACTTTTCTTGTTTAACGATATACTGCTCATATGCAAGCGCTGCTATGTTCAACCTGGATGTAAAATTCGACAAATATATGAAATTATTGACTTAATAATAAGCAATGTTGAGGAAAAAGATTTATGCTATTTTCGTCTAACAACGCCTAAACATAGTGATGTATTTCGGGGCAGCAATTCAGTGCAAGCTCAGGAATGGAAATCTTTGTTGCTGGCCACAAAAGAAAAATTGGTAATGCGTATGCTCACATTTACATAGAAATCAAGTTTTTGTTAGCAAAATACAATATTATAGTTGCTGATTTGTTTATTCTGAATTCCCTTTATATCTGAATAATGTTAATTGTCAAAAGTATTTGCCATTTGTTCATTGAATAAAGCTTTTCACATTTAAATTGAAGCTAATTGAAAGTCAAAATTTAATATATAACCAACTTTCTTCAGAGGCTAGCCAGATGCGATCAAAATACCTCTCGCTAACGACTGACTCCCGTTGAGCCTGGGGCTCTGCGGCCTCCTTCTTGGCTGTGATTGCAAAAATGCAAAAATTGAACTGCAACACCATGTTTGTCTCCAAATGACTTTTCGATTGGTGTATAATAGCTTTTTTCTTTATCATTTTCTCTGTTTGCACGGTTGGATCAGCTGTGTGATGCAGGAGACATGTGCTTTTGGGCTGAGGGGTGGGAAATGAGTGCATTAATTGTGTACAATAAAATGGGGCAATTGTTGTAGGGTTGTCATGGCTGTTGCTGCTATTTTTGGTCTGCCTGGGTGGTATCTCCAGGCCATTTTTGGCGCTTGGCGTTATTTTTTTGAATTTCACCCAAAACTCAATTTTTTGATGTTTCAAAGCACTAAAAATCGTAAATCACTGGTTTTTACATGAAATTAGCTGAAATTTTGCATGAAAGTCCACTTTGGTGATGCCTTGGCACCATTATTAGGGATTGGCGAAATTGTCCAATTTTCAACCAAAACTCAATTTTTTGACGTTTCAAAATACGAAAAATTGGTAATCACTGGTTTTTCAATGAATTTTGTTGATTTTTGGCAGGTACCTCCGTCAAAGTAATATCTTGAAGCTGGCAAGAGGAAATTTTGAAATATTTATTATTTATTTGATATAGTCAAAAAACCAAAATCTTGATGTTTCAAAAATTTGAACATGCATAAGTCCATGGTTTTTCAATGAAATTAGCTGATTTTTGGTATGTACATCCGTGAAAGTAATATCTTAAAGCTGGCAATAGGAATTTTTGAAATAATTAGTATTTCTCGATTTATAGTCAAAAAGCTAAAATATTGGTGTTTCAAAAATCGAAACATGTATAGTTCATGGTTTTTCACTGAAATCTGTTGAATTTTGGCATGTATTTTCAGTTAGGTGGTGTTGAGGTGAGGCCGTGTATCTTGGCAACCACCGAGAATACCTTGTTTATTTTAAAGTTTATTATCAAGACACATTGTCACTTGAAGTGATGTAATACCAAAAAAATAAACTAATAATATAGTATAAGACATGCAATTACTTTGAGGCCTATGCCACTGAAAAAGAACTATATGGGCCGCTGAGTACAATTCTAAAGGCATGGCATGTGCATTCTAAATGCATGTGTGTCTAGAAGATGATGAAAATTCTCCATCCATTTATTCCTTTGCAATGTATCTACTGGAGAAGGTGTTCAAATGCCTTGTGATGGGTGAATATCAGCTTGTGAACTATCATATAAGCCCAATTCTCAGCTATCCTCAGCAGCTTTATAAAGTACTCTTGGAGTAGAAGAAGGATGAATTTTCAAAGGGCACACAAAAAGGTCTCGGTGTTCTTCCGTGACTTCCAGATTGATTGGTAGGCTTCCACTTTCGCTGGCACAAAAATGTCAAGAATAGTGGAATATGGTTTTGAGATGCTCCTCCATATTCTGGGCAACATCCACTTCAACATCTGTAAACTGCCTTTTTCTCATTCAGTCTAATGGTGTCTTCTGCAGCAGGAGACAATTGTCGCACAAGCGCGCAGAAGTGTGAGCCAAGTCTCCTATCGTAGTTTGTTCTCTCTCTAGGAGACGCGTTTTCTTGCGCCTCCAAGTAGGTATCTCAGATTGAATCCAGGTGACGCTTCTCCCGCCATTTTAGAAGCTTCTCTGGCCCTGTGCGTACACTCTCTCCACACTCCCTTCAGTTGCACTCTCCTCCACCTCTTCCCTTGCACCCCTTTTCAACACTTCCACTCCTACTCCCATTGAATTGCTACCCAAAACGCGATTCTTTTATGAGTTCCTTTCAAATGTTTGAAGCTTCCTTTAGCAATTAAAAGGTGTTGTTTTAGTGCTCTTTAGAGAGTGAATGATTCTTGCTTTCCTTGATAAAGTAGGAATCCGCGAGGGCCTGGACAGGGCACGCTGACTGGGGGCCGTGGTAGTCCTTGAGGCACTCCCTTCAGGTGCACATCTTCATCGAGGGCCGCGAGGGCCGCGAGGGAATTAGTTGCTTGCTAAGTTTAATATGCACTTTTAGTGTTTTACATATGCATTGCAACTGGTTATTACCCAACGTATTCAGGAGAGAAAAAGGCAACCCAAAAGAGAGGAGCAAATGGACAAGGCAGAGCATTGAGGGATCTCACACCTCAATTTGGAGTCTGTACCAGTTCATCCTGCCACTTCAAGCTCAATCCAGTGGCCTGGAGTCCAAGAACCTCAAGCTCTAGGGGGCCCCTGCTGAGGCACTCCCCCACCACCTTGGTCCACCTCTCTCTTGGCAACCTGTCCAGCCTTCCCGCCTGCTTCTCCTTCTGATTCCAGCGCACCAGCTCCAGGGATCCCTCAGCACCAGCCTCAAGCTCCGGCTCGCTGCCTCACCTGCTCCTCCTGCCAGGACATCTTCTGCTTCCCCGGCCTCAACTCCCCCTCAGGACTCAACTTCCCAATGTCCCCCATGCCTTCAACTACGCATGCCCAGCCTGCCAGGAGCAAGATGGCAACCCCCAGACCAGCGTGATGGAGCAGATCACCACAGCCAGCATCAGCACCAGCAAAGGTGCCCGCCTCACAACAGCCTATGCCTACAAGACCCCACCGCCGCCATAGCCAGCTCCAGCCCAGGTTCAAGGCCCCGACCTCAGCGCACGCCTCCAGGCCATCCAGCAGCTCCAGAGCTCCCAGGCATGCTCCTCTTCCGCTCCACCACCACCCCCAAGCACCTCTCCAAGTCCTCCGGCTTCAAGGACTACCACGGCCCCCAGTCAGCCCAGCCAGTCCTCCGCAGCCTTCAAGGACGTCCAGCCCAAGCTCCCAACCTCTGCCTACGAGTTCGACAGCATCAACATGCTCCTCTGCTGCCGCTGGAAGGACTGGTGCATGCACAGCGTCCTTGCAGACCCTGCCCTCAGCTCACAGTGCTAGATGGAGTGCATCCTCGCCACCCTCAAGGGCTCAGCCTATGACAAGGTTGCCGGCCTCTCTGTCATCACCTTAGGGAGTCCTGCTCAAGCTCCCCACATCATGGATGCCGCGAGATCGTGAATCAGCACCTCTACGTCATGTTCAGCGAGATGCCGCTGCCCTCAAGCAGTTCTATGACCAGGTCCAGCTCATCATCGCCTGCCTTAGCACCCTGGGAATCCCAGATGCAGCTCTGGACTCCCACGCCCACACAGTCTTCAGCAAGCTTCCCGCTCCAGTATCCATGAAGATCCAGGAAGAACGGCTCAGCCTGCATCAAGAGCCAGTCCCTCCCATCCGCAAACTCCTCAAGGCCATCACCCGCGAGCTGAACATCCTCAAGCACATCCAGCTCAGTAGCACCCGACCAGGTCCCTTCCAGCTCACCAACTGCTTTCAAGGCACAGCCAAGGGCCCCAACAGCGCCAGCAGTAGCAACAGCCACACTCCCAGCAGCCATCCAAAGGCAAAGGACCAACCAAGGCCAAGCCCCCAGGTGCTGACACCGAAGATCCCAAGCCCAGCTGCTGCTACTGCAAGGAGGACCACGCCTCCTCTAAGTGCACCAAGTATGTTGACGGGTCTGCCCGGCAACATCATACCAAAGATCTCAGTCTCTGCTACAACTGCCTCTCCAACAAGCATGCGCTCAAGGACTGCCCATCCAAACTCAACTGCTGGATGTGCCACCAACGCCACCACTCCTGCCTACACGACGCCATGGGCAAGAGCAACACCCCGGCCACCAACCTTAGCCTCACCACCAATGCCCTCGCCACATTCCAGGCCTCCATTGCTGCCCCGACCCCAGCCCGCTGACTGCAAGTCCAAGGCCTCGCCCTCATGGACTCTGGCTCAAGCATCACCTTGCTCTGCAAGGACCTCTTTGATGCCCTCCAGCCCCATCTCTTGCCAGCGGAGACCCTAAAGATGTCCTTCGCTGACTGCCCCAAGCCCGAGCTCATCACAGTGTGCCCTGGCTGGCTGGACCTCATCACCCTCAATGGCACTCGCCTTGCCTTCAAGGCCTACCCCTGTCTCCAGCTCAGCCCAGACCAGGAGATTGGAGGCTACGAGCTCCCCAAGGACATCCTCAAGTCCCTCTCTGGCTACCAGGTGACCAACCTCCCCAAGGCCCAGTCCTAGGTCTTCTCCGTTGCTGTCCTCATTGGCCTTGACATCCTTGAAGCAGTCAAGGGCATGGTCAAGCTCGCCCTCATGCCCCAGCTTTCCCTGCTCCACAGCCCCTTTGGCAGCATTCTCCGCGGCTCTGTCACCGGCATCTCCAGCTCAGGCCACAAACCAGCCTGAAGCTTCCTCATCCAGACCAAGCCCCACCCCAGCCTCTCCAGCCTCATCGCCCGCCAATCAGACCTTGAGCTGGTGTGCCTCCAAGCCAGCGCGGGCAAGGCCACCACAGAGGCTGAACACTGCACAGAGCGCCTCCTGCAGTCCATCTCTCTCTCCATCTACCCCTCCCCTTCAGCTCCCAGGCACCCAAGCTGGCCTCGAACTTCGGACAGGCCTTCCACCGGGCAGCAGCAGCCTTCACCTGCCTCTCAGAGCTCGTTTTTACTGGTTTTGTTGCTACCCCCGTATAGTCTATTACCCACTGACTCTACCATATCTATCATTTCTGAGTAGGCTTTGATTCCCTCATTCTCTGTTATTTTCTTATTCTCCCTCAGTTCCCCTATGAAGATATTTATTGTCGAAATGGTTACTCTGCTTGCCTCTAGTGCCCCAGTGCCATCTGTTGGTCTATATTTCAGTCCCCTAATGAAAATGTCTCTCAATGAGCTATGCAACCATCCTAATTCACCTGTTAGAATATGACCATTGACCTTTAAGGTGGGTGATTGCTTTCCGCATGCGCAGCTGGATGATAGGATTCTTTCCATTTTGCTCATATCTAGATTCTTCAAGAATTTGCTGTAATTCAGTGCTGTACTCCCCAATTGTTCTGGTAGTGTCCATGTGATTCTTGTATCTTCGATTTCCTTTCGTAGTAATAAGCTTTTTTCCCCGTATTTCTTTAAAATTCTGCCGGAACCCAGGCTTGTACTCGTATAGTTGCTGTATTGTTCTGTCAGTGTCCGTGCTGGTTTTCTTTTCTGTTTTCGTTTCTGATTGTTGTTTCTAAATTTCATCCTTGTTACTGCGTAGCTTGCGATGAGCTGGTATGTTCTGAATCCTTGTTCTGTCTCTTCCTTCTTGCTGTCTTGCATTGTCTGTCGTAGCTCTGTGTCGGTTAGCTGCTTTAGGCACTCGAAGATTTTGTTTGTTCTTGTCTCTTGCGTAGTGATATATTTCAGTACTCCTAGTCTATCTTCTACCGTACTTAGTTGTAGCTTGTTCTTTCTTCTGTTTCTCGGTCCTCTTGTTCTTTTGCTTCGTTCTTCTACTGGCCTTTTTGTGTTCATCTTGAACCATGGTGGATTTCTTCTTTCTGTCGGATCGGTAGTCTCTGTAATGCTGCCAGATCCTGCAATGTTAGTATTGAGTCCCCACGGCCAGACAGTGTTTAGAGCCAATATCCATTCCTGTTCCCTTTCTTCTATTGTTCCCTTTACTGCATCTCCCTTTATTGTTTCGAGAACAGTGAGTTTTGGGTGTATTGGCGTGCTGTGTCCTGCATTGAAGTGACGATAAATTGTAGTATCCTTTTCCCCCTTTCTAATGTTCCTCCTATGCTCTGCCATTCTGTCTTTGATTCTTTGTGTCGTTAGTCCTACATATTTCATTGTGCAGCCGGGTTCTGTACATTCTAAACAATAGATTACGTTTCTACTGTCGCAGCCTATGCTTCGGTGTAGAATAGTTGTCAAGTTTTTCCCCGAGTGCCCTTGTATTATGCCTCTATTCTCCTCCTTCCACATATTGCATGTCCCACAGTTACCACATCTAGTTATCTTGTCCATTCGAGTACTCCCTATTCCCATGACTGCGAACCCCTTAATATCAAAAGAAATGCTCTGTTTGAGACTATTCATTGCATCGAGCCTCCCCGATTCACCAGAACCAGACGGAACTTGTGATGCAGTATGCGTGGGATTAGCTGTGTTAGCGTTGGCAGTTAGGACTCTTAGACCCGGTCGATTGGCGGCTATATGTCCCTTCCTCTCCGGCCGCCCGTTCGTGAGAGGTGTGGGGGTTCCCGCGGCCTCAGCAGGAGGTGGTATGCCTGCTACCGAGGATACGGGGAAAGGGGGGGTTGTATTGGTGTACTGCATGGTTGGGGTTTGCGTTTATACATCGCCATGTTTCTGTGTGTTGTGTGTATAAATTCGAACATTAGGTAAATCGCAAGTTTCATTTAAATATTTGTTCTGTTATGATATCCGTTTTGACTATCCATCGAAGAAGACTATAAATAATGGTAGGGACGCAATTGTATACCCCAGAAAGAATTGGAATAAGGAGTCTTTAGAGGAACCGTTGCTAGCCAGTCTTTCGACAGTTCTAGCTGGCAAATGGAGTAGTTTGCAGTGTCCGGAGCAGGGTTCTTGTTTGTGGCCGGCGGAGTCTTCTAAGCAGAGATTGACAGAAGACGTTGAAGAGTTGAGGCAGTCACGGTAACCTGTAATCGTGCTTGAGATGGGTCTTGAGCTCCTCCAGGTTTGCCCACTCCCGCGCCTTGCCGAAAGGGTGCTGGGGGGCCGGCGTTGAGGAGGAGGACTCGGGGTGTCGGAGTCGTGGTCGCTGCTGAGGGCGGCATTGGGGTGGGTGCAGTGGAACTGGGAGCCTCGCAGAGGGGGTGCTGGGAGTGGGCGACGCCCACGTCTTCATCCTGAGCTTCAGTGGACCACCACAGTTCCTACCTCCATCTTCTCACTCTCCTTTCTGGCTTCTAACTGGCTAGAATGACCATTTTGAAGACATGCTCTATTTCACTTATTGTGGGATACTGCGAAAAATATGGGCTACAAAGTTTTCGCGAAACAGCACCTAAGGGGGTTGGGCTTATAACCGCTCATCGAACCTCTGACTCCCTGCACTCTCTCAGGCAACTGCTGTACAGGTTTGGCCTGGCGAGGAGAAACGGGGTTGCAAAAAAACTCCAATTTTGTCTATTTCAAGATCTATCTAGCTCATCAGCAGAAGATTTTTGCCGCTTGGTCACATAGATTCGGTGAAACATTATTATTTTCCGTAACCAAGGCTCAAGTTTCCCCAATCTCCATTGGAGGTGATGTAATGGGCGGCTTACTTGATGAAGGCCTTGTGGAAGCGGAGCGTTTGACGAAGTAGCCTGGCGTTTGCTGGCAGAACTGGCTGGACTGGCTGGACTGGTCTGCTTTCGGCTAAGCAGCTGGTCATTTTATAGTCCTTCGTTTGGGTAGATTAGCGTCAAGACGTCTAGACGTAATTGAAGACAAAACAATCAGCTAATTCTTTTTCTAGGCGGATTTTTCCATGAAATATCTTCTTTGCTGAAATATTATTTTGCCACACTTTTACAAAAAAGAAATTTATTAGTATTCTTGACGGCATAGATTTTTACATTTTGGACACAAGTAAAGATTCGGAATTGGTTGAGAGATAAATTTAAATTAAATTTCTATTATGTGAAATGGCATGAATCTGCCTTATTCGTTTTTATTTCTTGCGCCAAAAGTGGGATGAGACTATTAAAGTCCTATAGCATGCTAGCCTCATACACACGTAGTGAAACCTCAGCGTGCTAGTTTACCATAGTTAACGCTGAGCAGGTGCTTTTGGTTCGCATGGCTGTGAAGGGACTTTTCTAGGTACCCTTTCAGCAGATTAAATTTGAGCGCTTTGATTACTTTATGAAACGATTGGTAATTTATACCTTTTTGACGCGTACTTATGGAGGCAAAGAATCACTTATTCCTTCTTGCCAACGTATTTGTGCCTGTTTTGAAACATCAGAACTGGTCACTGTGTTTTGCCGTTTGTTTTTTTCATTGGTAAATTTCAAATGTAGAGCAACATCCTTTTCTCAGACAGTTTACAGCACAGAGAAATCCTTTTTCGATTTTTGGTTTTTCAGAAAAGCTGAATGGTCCCCTTGAGAAAGTCTAGAACGCAATGCCATTTAGTATTTCACTAATTTTGAGAATAAGGAAAGGGGCACTTCTCCAAGGAATTCGATGTCCGAATCCGAGTCCTGTGCATTGGGAACGTGTCCTTCGGGGAAGGCGTTAGAGGGCGACTGCCCTTTCTCTGGGCCCTTTCCAGCTTCCATCTTTTTAAAGCATTTCATTTTAGAGAACAAAATTTGAAAATTTTTGCTCTCAACCTTTTCTAGGCTTTGCGGGGGGGCTCCAGAAGGTGAACTTGCCCGTACTGGGCAACCGTTTCTCTTACGTGTCCTTGCTAGCGCTCATCTTTTTATTCTTTTCTGAAATGAAACAACAAAATGTTAAAAATGCAAGGATCTTTTCCAATTATGCAAGATGTATACTCGTTAGGAGTAAAGCTGTGAGGTAACGCTTGTTTTGGGTGCAGCTTGACCTTAGCCAATCTTTTGTTTGTTGAGCAACCTTTTCAGTTGCAAAATAGAAATTATTTGCAGTCGCTGCTTAAATTAGCCAAACAGGAAATAACGACACTTCAACTTGAATTTTCCTAATCTAAATTTCTTTTTTGGCATTTTTGCAGAAGTATTTATAATTTTCTATTTATTTATTTTAGAACTACTTTTTTCTTTTCTGTATTTTGCCGGTAACTCAACATTTCCTTTATTGCATGTTTCATGCAAAAAAATACAGATGAGGGGAAAGCAGAACACTCTAACTACGGCAAACGGTCGGTTCCAGGGCCATGGATTGGTTGTTCAGCACATCACGCTGCTTTGCTGGACGGCGGTGCAGCATAGGCATAGCCTGAGAGCCGCTGGCCTTCAAATTAGAGTTTATATTTTCCGGGAAATTGGTTATATTAGCTTACCTGGTTTGGATCTTGTGGCAGGGGCTGAAGGCCTGGCTGCTCCCCTGGCTGTTCTTTGGGCGGCCCTTCCATGATCACTGATCAAGGAAGCTGGCGAAGCACCTGATCGTCAATTAAAATGACTGGGCCAAAATAGGCTTAATGCGGCTCTTGAAACCTTAGGGTTCAGGTTGACCACCTCGGCGGTATGCGTATCAGAGTCGTGGGTTGCCCGATTCTTATCTACTCATCAGCTTAATGGTTCAAAGTTTCCAATTTTTATGTAAATTTAGCCATTTTGGCTGGATCTTGGTCTGTTTTTGTAGCAGCAACCAGCTGAGTAGGGTAATTTATATCATAAAACCATCAAATAATTGCAAATTGAGGCATAATTTCCAAAAATATGGCACTTGACAGAAGTGGGTAGGACCATAATGAGCCCTAGCTCTGCAAAAAACCAACGAAATTGCTTCGA
>JASANA010003748.1:0-14066 GCA_030248095.1 Ptycholaimellus sp. GST1_10
ACCTATGGCCAATTCTGCCCTATGAAGCTAAAATCCTATATAAAATCACATACCCAAAAATGGTCTTTATCCTCACGGCCACGGCTTACCATGCTCTGCCCGCAGCTCAATGATTCCATGGACTAAGGACAACCTTTGATTCATTGTGACAATCATCCACAATTATACAATATTTGGAATGTTTTGAAACTGACGACTTATTTCTAACTAACGTATTCGTATTTTTATTTTTAATTGATGTATTGGGAGTATTATGTTTTTTACGTCTCTTGATGGGACATGTGTTAGAAAATAAATAAAATAAAAAAAATAAAAATAGGTCTGATGTCACTGGTTGCATTTGCAACTTCTGCAATGCTTCCAACTGTAATACAATCTTCCTGTTAAATCATGACGTATTCATACTATATAAAGTTTTGAGGGTAGGGAAGGCCCGAAGGGCTGCTCCGCGGTTTTTAAAGGTTATTAACCTTTTGTCCTCATATATCCTTGGGCGCGAAGCTTGAAATTAAATGTCAAACAAGTAAACAAAACAAAAACAAGCGCAGGGTGCAAAAGATGACCAAAAAGCTAAAGATTGTTACACCACAAAAACATTACCTTTCAAGAACCTGTCCTGTTTCTTACCTGTCCAAATCCATTGAGAATTTGCCATTTCCCAGCATACCCCATTTTTCAAAACTTTTTCCAAAAAATAATGTTTGAACCAATATCAGCTACACCCATCCAGATGTTCCTAAAAACTTGTCCAAATCCGTTGAAAATTCGCCCTTTCCCAGCACACTTCATTTTCCAAACTTTCTACACAAAAAGTAATGTTTCAACTGCTTTGGGACTGGTTCCACCCCTCCACCCTCCTCCACCTGCTTATGAATGACCAATGGATTTTTAGATGGACCAATACCAAAGAAGGACCATCTCAAAGCATACAATGGGTTGCGTTCAGAGTTGGTCCAAGATGGAGTGATGGAGGTTGTAGACCCATCCACACCTCCTTTGGGGCCGGTGATGTTTCTTCCACATTTCAAGCAAGCTCCACCATGCCCAGTCAGTGACCCCTCTAGAAAAGGGGCCAACCAACAAAGTCTGAACACTTTCATGTGTCCTGAACCCAACATGATCCAGGACATCCTGGAGGTCATCCTTTCCACCAGGTTTCCGCGTTATCTGGTGTCGGGAGTTTTCAGACACTGTTTAATGTCTCTCAAGCTCAAGGAGGAGTTACAGGACATGACCAGGTTGATATGGCGGAGGGACTCTGAGAAAGGGCCAGCCACAGACAACATCATCCAGCTAAGGTTCAATAAGCCACCGTTTGGCTTGACCTCAAGCACCTCGGTCACCTTGTGATACGGCGTCACCTTCAGCTCTGCAAAGACTGCTCTCACGTAGTGCATGTTGTGGGCAGAGCTGCTGGAATCCACTTTCAAATAATAATATATCCTATGGTTGCTTCAGCACATTCCATAAATTGCGATGGGGTCTTTAATTATCTAGATGCTTCAGTTTATGTAGCCAAATCAATTATTTCGAAAGCATTGGATGTAAATGGTGGCCACTTGGTAGGACTTGTTGCTCTCACTGGTAGTAGTGGCATTATTGCCTGTTGCTCCCTGAATAAAGAACCAAACGTTGTTCTCAATCACTTATCTTGTTGTGGGCAGATCAGACTGCAAGATTGCTCTCAGGTAGTGCATGCTGTGGGCGGAGCAGACTGCAAGACTGCTGTCACGTAGAGCATGCTTTGGGCAGAGCAGACTGCAAAGACTACTCTCACGTAGTGCATGATGTGGCCATTTCAGACTGCAAAGACTGCTCTCACGTAGTGCAAGTGGTTGGTAGAGCAGATTGCAAAGACTGCTCTCACGTAGATCATGTTGTGGGCAGAGCTGCTGCAACGACTGCTCTCACGTAGTGCATGGTGTGGGCAGAGCTGTTGCAACGACTGCTCTCCGTGTGCTGTGGGGCGGCTGCTGCCGCTGCTCTCACGTAGTGCATGGTGTGGGCAGAGCTGGCAACACTGCTCTCACGAGGCATTTGGGCAAGCATCTGCAAAACTGCTCCCTCAGGCACACTCTAGGCGCAACGCAGAACAACACCTCTCTCACAGGCGATATAGGCACAGACCCCACCAAGACACCTCTCTCAGGAGCGCATGTTGTGCACAGCGCCTCCCAGAGTCCTCTCTCCGTGTGCTGCTTGGGCAGCGATGCACTGCTCTCCATGTGCTGTTTGGGCAGCCGCTGCAGCTGCTCTCCGTGTGCTGCTGCTCTCCGTGTGCTGCTGCTCTCCGTGTGCTGTTGTGGGCGGCTGCTGCAGCTGCTCTCCGGTCTGTTGGGGCGGCTGCTGCCGCTGTCTCCGGTGCGGGGGGCAGAGCAGTTGCAACGCTGCTCTCACGTAGCATGTTGTGGGCAGAGCCTGCAAGACTGCTCTCACGTCGTCATGCTTGGGCAAGCGTGCAAGACTGCTCTCACATAGGCATGTATGCAAAGCCACCAAAACCCAAGAACAACACCAAAACCCAAGCAACAAACAGAACAAAACGCCCACAAGAACAAACCACGCAAAGACTGCCCCCCCTACAACCCCCCCCCTACAACCCCCCCCCTACATTGGCGACCCCCAAGACCCCCCCCCAAACATTGGCGAGCCCCCACCACCCCCCCCCCAACAGCCCCTCTCACGTAGTGCATGTTGTGGGCAGAGCATCTGCAAAGACTGCTCTCACGTAGTGCATGCTATGGGCAAAGCAGAATGCAAAGACTGCTCTCACATAGTGCATGTTATGGGCAAAGCCGACTGCAAAGACTGCTCTCACGTAGTGCATGACTGCTCTCACGTAGTGCATGACTGCTCTCACGTAGTGCATGTTGTGGGCAGAGCTGCTGCAAAGACTGCTCTCACGTAGTGCATGTTGTGGGCAGAGCTGCTGCAAAGACTGCTCTCACGTAGTGTATGTTGTGGGCAGAGCTGCTGCAATCCACTTTCAAATAATAATATATCCTATGGTTGCTTCAGCACATTCCATAAATTGCGATGGGGTCTTTAATTATCTAGATGCTTCAGTTTCTGTAGCCAAATCAATTATTTCGAAAGCATTGGATGTAAATGGTGGCCACATGGTAGGACTTGTTGCTCTCACTGGTAGTAGTGGCAGTATTGCCTGTTGCTCCCTGAATAAAGAACCAAACGTTGTTCTCAAGCACTTATCTTGTCTTAGGGCTTTGTGCGAGCCTTACACTACGCACTACTCATTTTTCTCATGACAAATCGAAATCACAAAATACAGGACATATGCTTAACGCGTTTTTAATTTGTCAAATCCAATTGATATTGGCAAATCTTAATTTGAATTTTGCAAACCTCAAAGTGATAATAACGAAAATTATCTGTAGATTTTTTGCGGTTTTGGGAAGCTTCTGTTTTATCCAATAAATTAGAGATAATGAGACATTTTATCAATATTGATGAACCACAATGCTCGGTCCAGTGACCTCTAGTCGGTCCAGTGACCTTTAGTCCGTCCAGTGACCTTTAGTCGGTCCAGTGATCTTTACTCCGTCCAGTGACCTTTTTCGGTCCAGTGACCTTTTCCATCCAGTAACCTCTTCGGTCCAGTGACCTTTAGTCGGTCCAATGACCTTTTCGGTCTAGTGACCTTTAGCCCTCTTAGCCCCCTGAGCATGCCGCCCTTCCCATCTCCTTACATTCCCTCTTGACTGTGTAAGATTAAGATGTGGAGTGGGGGCGGCCTTGCACCAATGCCGCTGATGCCGAAAGCTGGCGAAAGCAAGCTATTAGGTGTGTCCCAGAAACTGGCCTTGTGCTGCGGCCATTGCCCATAGTTTATGGTCGGAGGCTAGCCTCCAACCGGAGGAGGCCTCTGGTTTAAAAATAAATTCTGAGTTTATGGTTGGAGGGGATCCGGAGGAGTCCTCCGATTTACATGATAACCAGTGGGGGTGGTCGAGGGCACCTCCGGATCCCCACCGGTGTCCATAACTCTTGATATTTGACGAGTTTAGACAATAGAAATATATCCTCATGCTCAGTATGCGATTTCCCGTTCATCCAGAATAGGTATTCTCAATTACACTGCAAATTTTGAAATTGATGCTGAAAATGGGATTTTTGACCGCGGCGCGGCCCGACGGGCCGCTCCGCGGTCTATAGAGGTTACTCAACTTTTGTCCTCATATATATGTATATATATATTTCTGGAAATGCTGTCCACGGGCGAATTCTCAACGGATCTTGACAAACTTTTTTTTTCCTGAAAGGTAATGCTATTTTAGGAAGATCTGGAGGGGTGGAACCGGTTTCCGAGCATTTGAAACATTACTTTTTTGGGTAGAAAGGTTTAAACATTGCAATATACAGTTTTTGCGCTGTAGCACCTGTAATCTTGAGAATTGCACAGACAACTTGAGTTTTTTTGTTCACAAGTCGTATATAACGATTCCAAATCTGTGCTTACTTTTGAAAATGGTTGAGAAACCACAGACTTGCCCTCTTGAGTGACAAACTTTCATGCATGACAATAGCATCAATAATTAGTAGCAGCTGAACGGCTGATAATTGAACTGAACACTTGAGTTTTTTTGTTCACAAGTCTTATATAACGATTCCAAATCTGTGCTTACTTTTGAAAATGGTTGAGAAACCACATACTTGCCCTCTTGATTGACAAACTTTCACACATGACAATAGCATCAATAATTAGTAGCAGCTGAACGGCTGATAATTGAACAGAACACTTGAGTTTTTTTGTTCACAAGTCATATATACCGATTCTAAATCTGTGCTTACTTTTGAAAATGGTTGAGAAACCACATATTTTTCCTTTTGAGATGCAATGTTCACATTCACAGCAGAAATTTTCCTTAAAATTAGGATTTTGCTACTTGTGAAGGTGCAAGCGCTCCGCGGTCACCTATTGCGCTTTGCGCCATATACTTGTTCAAATTTGCCAAAATAACCACAATTAGCATATCAATAGATTTGTTTTGATGCCGGGATTGCAAAAATTCTATGTGCGCAGTGGAATAACCATAAACTCAAGCAAGTGAGATGTCCACTGTGCAGAGGAGACCTCCGGAGGTTAGCCTCCGGAGGCTAACCTCCGACCATAAACTATGAGCACATATAGCTCAAAGACCTATTGCATGCAAGCTAACCTGAGCATCACTTTATATAAAACTGCGCAGTATCGCTAAAATGAAACATTTCAATAATGGGTAGAACAGAAAATCGAAAAAATCGCACTCAAAAACGTGAATTGATTGGGCAATTTTTCCATGTAACCATTGAAAAAAGTAGCACCATTGGAAAGCTGAATCAATTTGCCAAAACACGTAAATCTTAGTTTTTTTAATTTCGCTTTTGATGCAAAATGCCACTGTGTCAAAGTTGGCAATGTCCTTTTTTGAAGTTTTTTTATATATTATTTTAAATAATTAAAATGCTAAGCCCTAAATCAAAATTTGAAGAATTTTGCCATCTGCAGCAGCCTGTGGGCTTTCGATTGATATATGAATGTCCTAGGGTTCAGCCTACCAGTCTTCCAATCAATTCGGTCACACGCAACCATGCAAAAACTCGATCACCCATTCATAACTAGGGCGCTGTCGCGCCCTACGATTTATCTTAAAACTAAAAATATGGTTTCTTTTTTCAAAAGGTGGTATTAACTTTAAAGACAATCATTTGACCACAATAGATCAATTAAAATAAAACATCAACTAAAGAATTACCATTAGGGTAGACATATAAATGCTACATTTTCATGTAAGTAATATATAAATGTTTATGTCAATGCACAGATTAATGTGAATCCGCCTCGAAGATTGGGGTGTTGTAGCATATGTGCTAACGAAAAATAAATCAAATTGACTGAACATTTTGCTGAGCCCATAATATTGAAATCGTTGATGAATTCCCAGGAGAGAAATAAACAAAGAAACCCAATCCAGCATCCGAGCCATTGCAGTATATCGTGAGGATAGTATAGCAGACATGTAGCTGTTTTATATGCAGGATATCCACTAAATGACATGAAAAATACCCATAAGAATAAGTTAGGACATTGACATATTATGAATGAACCGAGTATAAATGCAAGGGTTGTGAATGATGATTCCCATCCATGTTTGGCCTTAGTAATAGCTGTCCTGGCTTTTCGTATTTGTCTATCCTTTTGGCTTTTGTTAGTACATGAAGTGTTTGGTTGATGTCTGCGAAATTCCTTCAACATTTTATGTGATATCATCTGGTTGTTCTTTTTGGCAGCAGAGATATTTGGAGCAATCTGAGATTTTGATTCATTAATGTTACACTGGTTTTCTTCTTGATTGATACCCCAAGAGTTTTCTTCCTTGCAATTACTAGGCTCATAAAAAGTCACTGATGTAGATGAATGGATAGGGCTGACATTGTTTTCTTCTTTTAACACCGTGTTAATTAACTGTGTTCTTTTAATAAGCTCAGATACATTCCATTCCATTTGTCTTATTTGGAGCTTACGCAACTGTTTAGCTTCTGGGCTAACTTTGTGCTGAGCTGTCACCAAATGGTGTCGTTTTTCTGTAATTATATGAAGAAGAGAGCTTAACATTTCCCTGATATGAGCATCTTCACTTTTAAAAGCTAATTTTGATTCACCGGAATTCGGATTTTTAAATATTGCCAGCAGGGCGAGCACTATGTGACTTTGCATTTCAGCAGCAGTTACTTCACATAAGATTTGCATTAGTCCATGAATAGTGTTTGTCCATGAACATTATTTGTGTTCTGTTCGGCCCAAAAGATGCACTACGTGAGAGCAGTTTTTGTGTTTTGTTCTGCCTACAAGATGCACTTTATAAGAACTATGTTAGTGTTCTGTTCTGCCCACAAGATGCACTACGTTAGAGCATATATTATATACTAGTAAAGGCTTCGGCTTAGGTAAAATGAGATGGGCTGTGAAGGCGGGCTGGGAAGGGTTGTTTGGGTGGAAAACTATTGCTGAGCTGGGTGGGCGGAGAACAATAATTGAGAACAAAAAGAGGGCAAAAGCGGGTGAAAACTCGCAGATATGGTATTCCTGTTGGTCGAGGACTGGTCGTGACTCAAACCCAACAACAGAGCCAGTTTGCAAGGGGCTCTTACTACCCTATACTGGATGTCGCTGTGCAAGGGTGAGGACTAGGCCTAGTCAATCAAAACCAATTGTAAGGATATGTAGTATGGTTACATGGGCAGGAGGGCAGGAGGTTTATCTGAGGAAGCAAGAGAAGAGACTGATCTTAGAGCAAGATCTAAGGTGCAGGAGCTGCCATGTTACGGCTACGCTCCAGACAGGAGTCACACATCTTACAAGATTGAATCCGTTTCCCATTAAAATTTAACTCAATTTAGAAGACACCTTGGAGCACAGGCTGGTTTATTTTTGCTCAAAAATATTAAGTAGTTCTTGAGTTATAAGAATTTGAAATCAGGAGCGAATAAATCAATCCCCCCACGATATCATATTTAGTTTTATTGATAATTTAGTTCATTGAGTATCCAAAAATGTGGAGAAGTATTTCCTTTGGATCCAAATGCACTAAATGAATATACTTTTCTACAGTTCAAGCATATCAAATATATAACATTGTTCCATGTTCTGACATGCAGAACACTTGACTCTTAGCATATATTAGCATCTTAGCAGAATACTCACTCTTAGCATGTAAGAAGAGCCAGGTTCTATTATCTGTAGGGAAAACTCAGGCTGTTTCTTAACAAATGCCCACCGGACAGGTTGCCTTCTTTCTAACCTCATTAAACATGGGGGGTATATAACAAATGGAAACATCATAGATTTGAGCAATTAATAATTCTGGTAAAATCGTTTAAATTTCATACATTTCCTTCATTTTGCCTAATTTGCTGCGCGGATCGGGGACTCACAGAAAAAGATTTTTCCTGCCAGCCATATCATGATGTACGTTTTTGGTGAATGATCAAGCCCTTCACGCTATCTTCAGAGAAAACCGCATCAATTAAATTATTATTTAAATTAATGATTCTTTCTCGATGCTCTTAGCTGGTCTGTTTTGAATGCTTACACTTAAAATAGCTTGGGCATCAAGGTGATGAGAGTTTCTTTTATTCATATTATCATGAAACTAGCTTGGGCTATAAGGTGTTAAATTTAATTTTAAATTCTTATCATTCAAATATGCTTACTAAATTTTGCACATTATAAAAGAGATAAGAGATAAAGAGATAAATTTCACCATTTTAATATTGTAACTTTATGGTAGGTTAGAGTGAAGCATGAACACTTTAATTATTTTGCACAAATGCTCTGCGTTAAAAATTCTATCATACGAAATTAATGTTGGTACCAAAAAGAAATAAACTAGGAAGAGACTAAAAAATATTTATTCAATACAATATTATTTATTTATTATGCAGAGTTTTTCTCATTGTTAATCAATGTTTCGTTTTTATTTTAAGCTCTATCTAAACAAGCATTCTAATGTTGGCAAAGCTATTTAGTAAAGGTCAAACTATAGTGAGGCTTAACCTATATAGTCATATAAACTATATAGTCAAACTCTATCCCAAGCTGGTTTCATGATAAGATGAATCATAGAAAGTTTCATCACATTGATGCCCATTGATTTTAAGTGCAAGCTTTTAAAAGAGACCAGCTAAGTGACAGTAAGACACTGAATTGGAGATCCACTTTGTACAGCAAAAGACTTTTTGCAAATTAGCCATATAAAGCCATCTATAGCCAAATAAACACTATTGTGATATATGTCAACAATGTAGTGCATGCTGCTGGTTTTAAAGTCTCAAAACCCTTAAGAATGCGCCAAGACGAAGTTGAGGATGAGCTGCGTGTACACCATGGCCTGATAGAAGCCCAGGGTTACAAGGTGGATGCAGGTGGACACAATATTTGTAATCTATGCCCAAAATAACCTATAAGGTGATGTTATTGAGGGCTTAAACCCAGAGTGCCAAGCGTTAGTGCATAACTTAACAGTAAGACTTGACTTTGAGAAATGGTTGGTCAGCAGTAACATCAAACATGCAACAGAATGCTGAACGCACGTAGTGCAACTTTACTGCCAAACTTCACCCAACCTAAATAATATGAAGTCACCTGGATGGGGAAACTCACTCGCTGATCAACCAAATACTCTGCCTTCAATGCATGGCTTCAGACCGCGGAGATCAACAACGTCCCCACTGCTCTCTTCCCAGGCCTTTGTTTCCAGCCAGCTACAACTGAGGGCACCTGTCGATGTCATATATGTGGACATAGCTCGGTCATTTGGCTCTGTCACATATCCAAAACTGCTCCACATTGCAGCAGCTACAGGGCCCAGTAAATAACGAATCTTTGAAGTAAACTCTGCCCACAAAATACACTACGTAAAAGCAGTCTTTGCAGTAAACGCTGCCCACAACATGCATGCACTACAGGAGAACAGATGTTGAAGGAAACTCCGCCAACTACATACACTACGTGAGAACAGTCTTTGCTTTCCGGCTTTCCATGAGAATTGCACAGAAGACTTGATGTTTTTGTTCACAAGTCTTCTATGTTGATTCTAAATCTGTGCTTACTTTTGAAATTGGTTGAGAAACCACAGTCTGGCTTTTTTGAGTGACAAAGTTTCATATATAGGATGCGCTCCGCAGTCACCTTTTGCGCTTTCCGCCATATACATGGTTATCCACCTAATAGGAATCGCTCACTTTGCTGGGCTGTAAAATCGTTTCTAGTGGCTCTGGGGATATCATTCCATTTGAAGCATAAAATTTAAGCTTTTGTTAATATTTCCACAAAAAATCGTTTAAAAAATTTGTTCACTGGCACACAGCATGAGTTTCAAAATGAGAACCAAGAATTGAGGAAACATTTTTAGGAATAGGTCTGCCAAGGAGCGTCTGTCTGATGCATCTCGTGCACCAGCCTCCAGCTGCCTCCTGAACGTCGCCAGTCCCCCTCTCCAACACAGGAGATAAAGAATTGACACTGCGTTGAAATGTGGGACTAGTGACGCCCAGAAGACAGCTGGATACTGGTGCCCAGGATGCCTCAGGATAGATACTCTCTGGCAGATCCATTTAAATTTTGATTCTTCAATTTTTGGTTACCATTTTGAAACTCATTTTGTGGCCCAGCAAATTGGTTTTTCCCAACGATTTTTGGTGGAAAAATTAATAAAAGCTCAAATTTTATGATCACATTGGAATAATATTCCCAGAGCCACTATTAACTATTTTACAGCCCAGCAAAGTGAGCGATTCCTATTAGGTGGATAACCCTGTACTTGTTTAAATGTTTTTTTTATTTCAAATAAACCTCGTATTATAAATATACCTAAAAACAATTGTAATTAAGAACAAATGATAATTTTCAGTAGTCCTTTAAAATTATGAATAGTAAAAAGAGAAGAGAAATAAATAATTGGTCATACAATTGGAGCATAAATTAATTAAGCCATATTAATTTTAGTTTTATAGTTCTGTACAACACTATATGCTGGATTGTCTTCCACTTGCCAATCATAAGGTGCTTCTTCTTTAGCAGAACCTTCAGTGAAGTCTTCAAGAGCATTTGATAGAAGGTTGCGTAACATTGCATAATCAGGCACTTGGGAAAACTCTAAAAGGTCAATGTACTCCAAAGCTTCAGACAAGTAAGGCAGGATTTGATCAAATAACTGTTTATTAGCTCGAAGTTCCTTTTTGGCTTTCAATATTTCTGATTTCGTATGTTTGTAAGTCCAGGGTAGAGTTCCCAATATCATGTCACGTACCAAGTACCACCAGCTCTCTAGATCATCTTTTCTTCCTAAGTCGTGCCCTTCATGAGCAGCTATTGATGCAAACATTATTGTGCCTCGAAATCCACACTCTGCTCTTGCCTTACGGTGTTCAGACGTCCCTGGTTTCAAGAATGATCGTGCAAGTCCAAAATCAATAATGATTAGTGAGAGGCTTTTGCAAATATCTATTGTGAAATTGCTATTGTGAAATTGTGAAATTATCTATTATGGATATCTCTATGGAGAAATCCAATCGTGTGCATGTCCTCCAAGCAGTAAAGACCCTGTTCAGCTAATCGCAAAGCTGTTGATAGAGAAAATGTTCTATTTGATTATTTTCTAAGAAGCTTGGAGATAGATGGCCCAGTGATGCTAATGACCATATAATTTAGGTTACTGGTTTTTCCACGAGAGATTAGCGTACACGAATGATGTGACCCATATTTGTTCAAACGCTTCAAAACAGCAACTTCCATTTTTGCGCGGCTGAAGGCTGCCTGCCGCGGAGGGCAGGGCAGTCAGAGCTCCGGAGGCCGTAGGGCATGGGTGCGAAGGCCCCGGAGCGTAGCCTGGCATGCGAAGCGTTTAACCAAATTGGCTGCTTTTTTGCATGAAGGTCCGCCTAGGTGGTATCTCCAGGCCATTTTTTGGGCTTGACGTAATTTTTAGATTTTCGCCCAAAACTCAATTATTTGATGTTTCAAAGTACGAAAATTCATAAATCACTGGTTTTTCAACAAAATTGGCTGATTTTTTGCTTGAAAGTCCGCCTGGGTGGTATCGCCAGGCCATTTTTTGGGCTTGACGCAATTTTTCGATTTTCACCCAAAACTCAATTTTTTGATGTTTCAAAGTACGAAAATTCATAATTCACTGGTTTTTCAACGAAATTGGCTGATTTTTGGCAGGTACATCCATCGAGGTGCTATCTTGAAGCTGGCAAAAGGAATTTTCGAAATATTTGTTATTTCTCAGTTTATGGCCAAAAACCTAAATTCTTGATGTTTCAAAAATGTGAACATCTATAAATCGATAGTTTTTCAATGAAATCAGTTGAAATTTGGCATGTACGTCTCTAATGGTGATATATTGAAGTTGATAATAGAATTTTTCGACACATTTAGTAGTTCTTGATTTAGAGTCAAAAACCTAAAATCTGGATGTTTCAAAAATTCGAACATCCATAAATTACTGGTTTTTCAATAAACTCAGCTTAGATTTGGCAGATTCGTTTGCTGCGGCAGTATCTTAAAGCAGTTAAAAGGAATTGCTTAGCTTATTATCTGGAACAAAGGCCGCGCATCTTGGCGACAGCCGAGAATACCTTGTTAGTATTGGTGAGTTTACATTAGATGATCCAGTTTTTATTGCAAAGCAAGGGCACTCCATTCTCCCATTCCATTTTGTGTCCATGTCCTTAACCATAAATACATCACCAAATGAGCCAGTTCCAAGTGATTGCATTACTAGCCAACGTCCTGCTATAGTGTCACCTATTGTAAATTCTTTGTTAGTCTGACTGCCCTCAGGAATGCTTTCTTGATCATTGTAAATTGTGGTAGCCATCCAGCTGATAGTAATAGAGGTCTATAGAGCTTACTGAATTTTTGTCCTGATATATATATATATATATGTCTGGAAATGGTGGGAACGGTCGAATTCTCAATGGAGTTAGACACACTTTTTTTCCTGAAATTATATTTTAGGAAGATCTGGAGGGGTAGACCCGGAATCTGAGCATTTGAAACATTACTTTTTTGGGTAGAAATGTTTAAACATGGGGTATGTTGAGAAATGGCGAATTCTCAACGGATTTTGACAAACTTGGTTTTCCCTGAAAGGTAATAAAATTTTAGGAAGATCTGGAGGGGTGGAACTGGACATGGAGCATTTGAAACATTACTTATTTGGGTAGAAATTTTGAAAATTGGCATATGCTGATAAATGGCGAATTCTCAACGAATTTGGACTAACTTTTTTTCCTGAAAGGTACTAAAATTTAAGGAAGATCTGGATGGGTGGAACCAGACTCGGATAATTTGAAACATTACTTAGTTAGGTAGAAAGATTGAAAAATGTTATATGCTGAGAAATGGCGAATTCTCAACGGATTTTGACAAACTTTCTTCCCCTGACAGGTAACAAATTTTAGAAAGACTTGGATGGGTGGAAGTGGACCCGGACCATTTGAAACATTACTTTTTTGGGAAGAAAGTTTGAAAATTGGTGTATGCTGAGAAATGGCAAATTCTCAGCGGATTTGTTCAAACTTTTTTTCCTGAAAGGTCCTCTAATTTAAGGAAGATCTGGATGGGTGGAACCATACTCGGATAATTTGAAACATTTCTTATTTAGGTAGAAAGATTGAAAAATGGTATATGCTGAGAAATGGCGAATTATCATCGGATTTGAACATTTTTTTCGTGAAAGAAGGAAAGGAATTTTAGAAATGTGGAAGAGGGGATGCGCTCCGCGGTCACCTATTGCGCTATGCCCCATATACTTGTTGTTAAAAAAAATTTGATACACTAGTTGTTTTATTTATACTACTTTATAATAGGCCGCCTTGCTTGACACGATTGACTTGATCAACTTAAGTAAACAGAGGGCAATTATAGACCAAATTCGGTCTATAATTGTAACCATGAATCATTTTACTTCTAACATTCAGATGTAGGTGTGTGGTAGCATTGTGGTCAAGATATATCATAACAGCCCTAGTTTCTTATACTAATTTCACCAGATATTCCATCTGCAATAGAGTGGAAAAATAGTTTCTGATTTGCTTTCCCAGACCTGTCCATAAATCATGTATTCTACAGTTTGTTCCATTTTTTGGCAACTCTTATATTTTGAACATCTCGTCATTTTTAGATTTTCTTCAACTGCATCAATGATGTGTTCTACGGAGTTAAGATCTGAGGAACTGTTTAGATAATAACCTCCGCAATGTCCTTTAGCTGATCTTACCTAGCCGATCTTTCAAGAATATCGGGTCTAGTAATTAAGAGGTATATTTTGACTGGAATAAATATCCGCCAGTTTCATTGGCGTAATTCCATCTCCAGGGGCCACTTCCACAGCCATTACAGCATAAGTCTTTTTGTTGTTAGCATCATAATATTTTGTCATATCATGAATTATCCAGTATGATATTATGCTAACTTACTCAACTAAAATATCAAATATCAATAATTAATAAATATCAAAACAGCAGAACCTAAGTAATGTGCAACTTTCATAGCAATA
>JASANA010003749.1:0-18945 GCA_030248095.1 Ptycholaimellus sp. GST1_10
ACCTCCTCTCTACCCCTCTCCAGCCTTCCAAACTGGGCCGGCCAAATTGGCCACGAGTGCGCTCTGCCCAGCCAAGCATGCCTAGCTGGGCATCTCCGAGACGCAGAGCCTCTCCAGCCGGCGCCTCTTCGACAGCGCACAGATGGACACCGACAGACCCCTACCCTCCTCAACCTTCCCTCTCCATCTACCCCCAAGCACTCCTTGCGGAGCCTCAAGGCCTAGACCAGCTTCAGCAAGTGCCACTTGGACAGCGCACAGATGGACACCGACGGACTCTGCAAACCTTCCGTCGCCCTCACTTCTATACTCCTACAACCCTCAAACACTGTTCCAATTCGACATGGCCAAGGCCACCGAGCTGAACGCCTGAAGCTTCTAGCGTTGCTGCGGCAAGCACGGCCTCAACCAGCTCTACCTTGGCAGCGGATAGATGAACAGTCCGATTGCGTACCTTCATCCTACCCCTCTATCCCTCTCTTAGAGGCCTTGGATGGAGTGGCATCGAAAAGTGCCTTCAAAGACTACGCCATCTTTGGTCTGAAAGCAGGCAAGGATTCCTCCACCCAGCTCCAGCAAGTGGAGACAAATGCCCTGCCTTTCAAGTCCATGCCGAATGGGAACATTAAAGTTTAACTTTAATGAAATAATTTGGCGGAAATTCGACGCTTCTATTATCCTAAATGTGGATAAAAGAAGAAGTCTCAAGAACTTCGGTTCTACAGCATCTGTCTGAGATTTGCCAACCTTCTAAACGGCGCAAATCTTCAAGGACTGTGGCTTCAAGGCCTCCGCCTATGGCTTCGGCTTCAGCTTCCAGGTCTCCGCCTCCTACAAGACGCCCATTGACCTCCACTCATTCCCCGCCAATCAATCGATTGCTGAGAATGACGGGTCAATGATCATCAATGGCCAACACATTTCCTCCTAGCTCATCAGCTACCAAGGACTGAAATGCATCTGGCACGGGCCTCCGGCCAACTTTTACTCGGCCTTGTTCATCAAGTTCAGCAGCACCTGGATCGTCTTCAACTGTGACATGAACAAGACATGGGCCTCCGGCCACTCGTCTACGGCCTGAATCGGCAGGCACAGGCCTCCGGCCACTAGGAGTTCAGCCTGTCCCTGCACTCCCATTCCAGCAGCCTTCCTCTGTGGACTCCGACTGCGGATGGAAAGTGCCAAACAGCAGAAGCTCATTTGAGTCAATCTGTCCCTGCAATTCCCCTTCAGCAGCCTTCCTCTGTGGACTCCGACTGTGGGTGGGAATTGACAGACAGCATGACTAAACCTCAAGGGTCAACCCCCTCATCTCTAGCAGCCTTCCTCCGTGGACTGCAACTGCAATCTCTAGCAGCCTTCCTCTGGGGACTCCGACTGCAGACCTGAGAATGACCAACGACGCCGTATCCAACCTTCGCATTTCTTTCACGGCAGCCTTCCTCGGTGGACTGCAACTGCAATCGCTAGCAGCCTTCCTCTGGGGACTCCGACTGCGGATTGAACCGTGAACTCAGATGCCTGCGACAAGCCCCGCCTAAGAGCTACTATGAGCCAGCGGGCAACAACTACTCGGCCTCTTGCTACTCAATCCGTCGCCCTTATGGGGGGGAGGCGGAATGACTGCAAGGGCACGCCCTGCCCACCCTCTGCCGCATTGCTGAGGAAGCGGGAGAGAAGCAGGATCAAGGCAGGGGCGGCCGACATGGGAGCGGCTGCCACGTGAGGGAGCTGGCAAAGCACCCTCGTTCTTACTCACTTCGGGCTGAGGGCCCAAATTGTTACTCTGCAAAGGCCTAGTAAGCCTTTTGCCACCTCGCGCCATCGACGGATGGGAGGAGGATGCAGAGGAGAGCAAATTTGTCTTATGGGACTCTGAGCTGACGAGCACAGAATTCGCGACCGCGCAGGCCTAATAGGAGGCAATGACACGCACCCAGCCTACTAGGCGGCTGGTTAATTGACGCGGGAAGGAGTACGGAACACAAAACCCTCAGCCTCCTTCGAACTCCGCCAGGGGATGATTCGACAAGTGCAGACTTAGCAGCCAACTCGGTGGCTGATCTCATCAGTGCGGACCAAAAGGAGTCTGCCTCGCAGCCGAACTGGCAGCTGACTGGACGAGCACAGACTACAAAGAGTCTGCTTAGCAGCCAACTCTGTGGCTGATCTCGTCAGTGCGGACCAAAAGGAGTCCGTCTCGCAGCCAAACTGGCGGCTGACTGGACGAGCGCAGACTACACGGAGTCTGCTTAGCAGCCGACTAGGCGGCTGATTCTCGTCAGTGCGGACCACGAAGAGTCCGCCTTGCAGCCAAACCGGCGGCTGACTGGATGAGCGTAGACTACGAGGAGTCTACTTTGCAGCCGACTAAGCAGCTGATTCGAGCAGTGCGGACTACTAGGAGTCCGCTTTGCAGCCAAGCTCGTGGCTGATTGGACAAGCGGACTACCACTTGTCTGCTATGAAAACCGACAATGACCACTTCCAGAATCAATACTCATCGAAAGACTCCGTGGAATGCTGCTTTAGGATGCGACTGTTTCGACGGTTCGGAAAGTTCACGGTGGCGGACTTTAGCTGGCAAAGCTTGGAAAAATTCCTGCGCCAATCTGCCGCCTACGCAAGCCCCTCCGCCTGCTATTTGACACCCGGCGAAAACAGCCCCCTCAACAGGTGCCCCTCCACTACACACTCCTCCGCCCCCAGCGCACCACACACCCACTCCCCTGCAAAACACCTCCCTGCCCCAGCCAGCAGGAACCTGTTCCCCCAGTCTTCACAAGAAGGGCGGCAAAAAGGGAGGGCGGACTAATTGCTCCTCCCTCCACGCCCCCCCCCCCCCCGCGGGCCTACGTTTTGGCGCAAGCTCTGAAAAAGCGGCCCCCCAAAGAGCTCAAACAACTGGAGATTAATGACCCTCCTTACAACCACACCCCTCTCCCTGCGCCCTCCTTCAGAAAACACGGCTTCCAAGGAAGAGCAAGTGCAGACGACGGATTACTCCGCCCTGCCACCACCCCCCCCGTGTTCTTGCGCCCTCACAAAAAGCGGCCTCCAAGCACTGATGATCATCAGTCAGTGGGCCAGGCTCCACGCAAGGGACTCCTCCAGCGCTTAATGGAGACAAATGATGCCACAAAGTTCGCCACCAGCACCCTATGGGATGGGCCTCCTCTAAACCCGCTTCGGTTTCCACACACAGAGGACCCCCCCCCCCCCCACCCCCATTTCCACACTAACAACCTCCATGGCGGCCACGCCCCCGCGGGGGGAGGATCGGGGGGTACCCACCGGGTTGCTCCACCGGCTTCAGTCATTCTCTCTTACCAGCCCCTACCCCCCCCCCCCCCCCCATTCACCCCATCGCGCTCCACTCGACAGCACATCAGATCTTCCCTCTCACGGTCTTTGACGAATACTCCCCTGCAGCCCTCGTCGACGATCGACTCCTCTTCACCTCAACTCACGAATCTTCCCGGAGATATGTCCACTCTGTCCCTCCTACCGCCAGCCGGAGACGAAACCGACATCACATCGATCCAGGAGGGAGAGGAAGAGAAGAAAGATAGAACGAGGGATGAATCCAGCAGGAGACACGCGCCTCCCTCCAGCGAGCCCACAGCCCTGGAAGACCAGAACCATACTGAACCCATAAGAAGAGGACGAGACCTGCTTGACTTGCTGAGGAAAGGCAACGAAGGGACGGAAGAATGCAGGACATCTCCTCAACGACACCCCAGCCATGGAAACAATCAGACAAGAAAAGAACAGGAGCTATTGGAAGAGGTGAAGACGCTGGAGAGGACATGCAAGGAACTCCGACAACAATTGGCTGACGTTGAAGCCAAGCAAGAGAGATCGGGCGGAGCTCCAAGCGACAGCTACGGCATACGCAACGGGCAGGCCGAACGACTAGACGCTGCTTTTGAGAGTCTCAGAAGACTGCATCGGATCAGTCCGGCATTACAGGACACGTACAAACAAGTACAATCATGGCAGCCATTGTCAATGGACTACCAGATGTGGACAAACTGCTGGAGACGCCGAGAAGATCAGATCACTCACGACGCCCAGAGCCTCGAGACCCACTGTCTTCCTCAGCCAGTTCACGGGGAAGGGGAACCCGGGGTCGTACACGGCATTCGACCAGAGACACCAGACACAGAGTCTCACATACTGGTGTAGGGGATCGAGGAAGTCGCACTGAACGGACATGATCCCTCCCTACCACCCACACCTCCCATCCCTAGGACTCTGATATCCGACCACCGAACCATATCATCCTACCCCCTTCCCTTTCCCTTCTCGGAATTACCCGCATGGCATGCATATCTTGCACAAACAAGCTAAAGCTCATTACAGCCAGCAGATAAGACAATTGACAGCTTTCGGATCCATCCTCCCAGACAGACTGACATCTGAGAGTATCATCATGGCTGCTCAATCCATCTTCCGCTGCTTCGACTGCCAGAACATCTTCGAAAACTCCGAAAGGATCGACTGCAACAAATGTCAGCGACACTACTGCCTCTACTGCTCTCGCGGCAACCTGGACCAAATCCTGGAACCAGACGAGGCAGAGTTGACAATGTCGATTTGCCAGAAACTGCTCAAAACCAGCCCAGCGAACTACGAGTGCCACGGATGCTGCCTGATGGAAGACCCTACTCCGCTCAACATTGTGGAGCAGTTGTTCTTTCAAGGCGTGTTCCACCCCAAGAACGTGGCAGCGCTCCTCGCGGAAAAGGGGGAGGCATGGAAAATCACCACTTTCGCCATCTGCGACGTCCTCTACTGCGAGACTTGTGCCCTCCGCCAACACCAGGACAACCAAGCACCACCACCCTTCGTTCCCATCAACTACGACTTGATCACTTCCAAGAACGCCTTCCGCTGCCATGCTTGCTGCATCGGACTGCTTCCTTGGAACCAAGTCACGACGCCCAAACAACGCTACCACAATCAGGACCACAACCCATCACCCTATCCCATCGAACACGAGGTCAAGACACCGGAAACCAACGAGACACCACAATACCACCTCTATAGAAATGTGACGTGGCTCTCCGAGTGCATAGCCCTAACTCAAGCGCATCTAGACCTGCTCGATGCCAACGACCATCGCTGCCCTGGCTTTGAGAAATGGTGGATTCACCTCTGGCACCGCAGACAAGAAGCACTCAATCTAGCAGACAAAGCCGCCACAACTCATGCCAAGCCAGCCGCTGCGGCAATGTTGGATCTAGGTGCACAGCGGTTTACGGACGACAGCACGTACACCGCACAGTCTCGTCACCCTTTAGCCTCCATCCATCAGGGCTCCACGATGATGCCCCCCATCGTGGCCCACCCAGGAACGACATTGTGGTACCCCACGAGAGACCCACGCACACTAAGAGCCAAGTCCCTCCACCTCCAACCATCCACCGTCGTCGCTATCGCCACTCCGAATAATCGGGTTTTCCTGAATCCAGCCTTCGGGGAACACCACGAAGCCCAACACAAGCAGAACACTACCACATCCAACGCCAACGAAACTCTACGCCATCCCCCTACTCGCACAAGGAACATATCAGTAGAACGGAAGAAGATGCCAGCGAAGACCCTGCCTCCTTGCTCGCGCTCCGCACCACCTGGAGAACTACCGCGACCACGGAAAAAGAACGTCGGACGAATGCTCCACGTGCTAGTGGGCCCAGGACGCCCCAAGCAACGTGACCAGCCTGACCAACCTCCAGAGAGGGAGAGAGGAACGGTAGAGGAAGACATTTACCGCCCACCTCCAGAAGACTCACCTCCCAGAGACCAACCTACTCAAGGACAGGCACATCACTACCACTTCGATGGTGACCCCCAGGCTGTGGCTGCCTGGGTGCAGACGACCCACCTGCCTCCACCATCATTCCGCCCCCCAGCACCCCCTGGGCCACCAGCGGAGGCTGCACGAGAAGGAGGAGAACAACACCCGCCTCAGGAAGCTCAGATTGCTTCCCCAACACGGCCGGCGACATTGGACGTAGGGCCAGGGACTGGACGCAGAGTCCAACAATACCCGGATACGGGACTTGGAACAGCCCCGCCACAACCCGCTCCACCTGGTGGAGCACCACAACGGGTTCCAGGAGGGGTTCGAGTAGCCTATGAACCACCCCCTCCACCTTGCGCGCATCCACCACCACCACAGCAGCACTATGCTTACCACCAACAACACTACGCCCCACAGCAACAGCATTACGGCCCCCAGCCCCAATACTATGCTCCACCGCCACCCCACAGGCAACCCATGCCAGTTCAAGCTGGCCAGTGGGGTCCGAATCCAGCAATACACGGGATAGGAGCGGCGTCGCTGCAGTACTGTCAGCAGATCCTCCACCACTTGTCTCTCCAACAAGAGCGAGAACAACTGAGACAGACACTTCCGCCAATCGAGTACCCTTGATTCAAAGGGGACCCCTTGGACTTTCCCACCTGGAAATCCTCCTTCCTTAACCTCATCCACCAGGTCACCGACGACCCCCACCGGCGGATCCAGATCCTAGGACAGTGTTTGGAAGGAGAACCACTCAAGAAGGTGCAACGGTACCTGGCAGACCCCGGCAACTTCAACGTCATCCTCACCTTACTGACTCAAGATTATGAGAACCCCACACTTCTCATCCAACGAGCAAAAAGGGACATCGAGCAACTACCTTCAGTGTCAGACCACAATCTGGATAGCTTCCTAGACCAGCTCAGGTCCAGCTTCTACTTCCTCTGGGTCCAATGCCAACTACCGGAGGAGAAGCTGCTCCATCTCACACAGATGGTCTTAAACAAACTACCCTCCAGCATCTACAACCGATGCCTCCACAAATTGCAGTCCATAAACCTGCACGATATCAGCATCAACCACCTCATACCCCTACTCGAGGAAGAGGTTCATCTACTACGATCAAAAAGGGTGATGCGGACCGGACGGACTGATAGCTGACACAACTCGAGAGAACACCCACACTCGACTAAGTCTCGCTCCAACGTTCTCTCCACCAGCGTGGAAAGAGAGATAACACAACTCCTTCACCACCGAGAGACCCGGCCTGTGCCTTCTGTTCAGGGAATCACAAACCGATCAACTGCCACCGCTTCACCACTGCCAAACAGAGGAAAGACCAAGCGGCGAAGTTTCGATGATGCTACAAATGCCTAGTAGAAGGACACGACGCGAGCAGCTGCAGATCACAGTACAACTGTCAGTTCTGTTGCCAACCACACCATCATTCTGCCATCTGCTACGACTCCTTTCCCAACAAGCACCGACAAAACTCCCTCTCTCGCCGCCGGCAGGAAGACAGTACCCGATGGACGAGCAGAAGCCCACAATGCAGACAGTCACGTAGCCCCCCTCGCTACATGACGACTCGCACCTGCAGTGGCGATCGCGAGACGGGGAACAGAGTGAGACAACAGAGTTGCTCACCTGCGCCTCGCAATAACTCTCAAACAGGATCCTGGTCTCCCACTCGCAAACAAGGAACTACGAGGTCGAGGAACAGCAGCAGAAGTCCCGGACGATCAAACAATCGATCCAGACAGAACAGTAGGGGAGAAGAGAGGACGACCCGCTCTTCAGTCCAGCGACAACCAGTGACCCCGCTTCCCAGACCCCGATCCAGGGAGGGAAGTACACGCAAAGAAGGGTCGTCCAGGAAAAGGAGCGAGGAAAGGAAGATGGCTAGCATGATGGCATCAGGCATCGGACACCCCGACCCAGGACCCATCATGCTCACCTTCCCAGCCCGGCTCCACTCCGAAGAGATTGGACAGAGCCGCTGCCTCAACTACGGACCCTCAGTTTCCATTGCTTCTCCGTCATAAGGATGCCCTACCTGACGAGACTGACGCCGAACTTGACCACACTTCGTCTCCCTCGAGTCCACTTCGAGCGCATGACCTGGGATGAGGAAAGTGGACCGTACGAGATCTAGGACAGCTTGCCTAGCCAGCTGAAGCAGCTACGCCTCAACACTCGTGGCTTGTGGGCCCTCTCGCGAACTACCACAAAGAAGCTCCCGACGGGAACGAGGGTACTGCGAGATCTGAAGGACCTGAGAGTGGATGGAGCATTCTCGGGACTCGCTGAACTAGCCCCCAACCTCACTGCAGCGGCTACGGAAGGACTGGAGGACCTACCGCTGACTCTCACCAAGCTCCACTACACCGGAGAGTTGGAGACAGAAGGGAAGGAACCTCTGGCGGACCGGTTAAGGAGACTCCCGGCCCTCACACACCTTTCCTTCATGAACTTCTCAAATGTCGTCATCCACTCTCCACGCTGTCTCTACATCCTTCCTCAGCTAGAGACGGTCACTCACTTGCTGCTGGACCATGAAGCCTGGAACACCCTCTGCCTAGTCAGGAGAGGGGACGAATTCCCGCCGGAGGAGACTATCCCGCCGGGCCTACCTCCGCCCAAACTCAAGTATCTCAAACTAGACTGGTCGACCTACTACTTCCTGGGACATCCTGACCTGGCGCCGATGACCTGAGGAGAGATCGTCCACCTGGCCAGATTCTTGAGCTACGTAGAACTTCTGTTCACGGTTGAGCTCATTGACGACCGCTCAGGAATCGTGTGGAAACAAGCTCTTCGTCCCACCCTCCTGAAAGAAGAGGTGAAGAGATGGCGACAAAGGAAGTGTCCCGACGAGATCAAGACAATCAGAGTGACAGAGCATTTGTTCACGCCCACCCACTGGCGGTACGAATTCACGGAAGTTCCGATGACAGAGGAAGAGCGAGAAAGGGAGCGACAGCATGCAAAGAAATGGAAAAGCAAAGCCAGGGCCAAGAGGAGAAGAGCGGAGAAGAAAAGGGAAGCACAGAAGGACGACCCATTGCGCATCCCAACCAAACAAGCATCGAGAGCCAGCCAAGGGTTCGGAAGAGAAAAGGGGGGTACAGCAGCGCTGATGTTGTTAGCCCTTTGTCTGCTAACCCCAACGGCGGCTGAACCTACCTCCAGAGCCAGCATTCAGGACCACGGCGACACGGTTCTCTCAGCCCAAGAAGTCAGCCACGCCATCCTCCAAGGGACTCGACATCGGATGGACCAATCAGCGCCACCGCCGAAGAACGTGAAATTCCAGCTGTGCCATCGACACAGTGGAGGAGGCCGACCCTTCCTTCTACCAGAGCGGACTAGAGATTGTGCAATCTATGGGAAACCAGCTGAACGCTCCTATCACGACGTGGATCTGTGGCTTCCCGCTACAGAGGCACCTAGTGCGCCAGTATTCTGGAGATCACCACCACAACTACATGGTGGAACGGCCTCGTCTCACATCTCAACTGGGGGTTGTCTAATCCCATCGAGAAGTTGAACGTGCCGGCTGACGAGTGCGAACTAGCCTGGACAAAACAACAGTTCAGGGGACTGAAGCTCATGCAGATCGACAAGTCCCTCTGGTCCACTAACCAGTCCCTACACTACAAGTGGCACTGCTGTAGCAGGACGTACACATACAAAACGGTCAACCTCTACGTCCTGCAAGGGACGGTGTATGCGGGACATCAAGCCCTCACCTCGAGCCTCGGGTCACTAAAGGGGTGCGAGATAGAGAAGGAGAGTTGTGTCCAACCTCAGTACACCATTGTGTGGAATGACACGCCGGTACTCCAGTACTGTCCCTTTCGCTACTTCAGAGGATTCATCGGCAACGTGATGGGCTTGCGGGTGCGGATCCCCAAGCTATCCACCACCTTCTCCACCTACTCGCTGGAAGACAACTTCCCATACACCAAGAAGTCAATGAACTGTCTCCCTGAAGGGACTCTTCTTTCCCACGAAGGAGGAGCCTTACGCGTCAACAGGACCAAGAAGGGTCCTACGACAAGGAACCACGGGACAAGGGAAAAGAGGAAGCTGGAGAGAGATTCGACCACTGCCACTCGCCATCGAATGGGAAGGCTCTACTTGCCTCCTTCCACTACAGCGAAACCACATTGGGACTTCGACAAAGGGACCAGGAAAGAAGCCATCCATGAGGCCCTTCTTGGCATTGAGAACTGGGTTCAACATCACGACCCAGTAGAAGCTAAACTCCATTTCATCGTGGACGAGCTGGTGGACATGATGGAGCGGGTGGAGCTGAGCAATGAACATCGAATGTGTGTGTTGGAAGAACACCAGTACCAAGTTCTGAAGCAGATGGTCAGGATGAGCCCTACCAACGGAATCCGTGCGCTCACTGGTCGACTAGACATCTCAGCAGAAGTGAGAGGATTGGCTATCTACATCTCTCAATGTGTGGAAGCAGACGTTGAAGCAATCTACCCAAATCACCAGCTTCCGGGAGAAGAGAAATGCTACCTTTTCCTACCAGTACATCTAAAGACAGGGGAGACCCTGTTCCTGCCTGATGGAGTGGGAAGGGACCTCACCTATCATAGCCCTCTGGCGGATTGTCACCACGTCCACCCCTTTCGGTTCGTCGATCCAGTGTCAGCAGCTGAAACTTTGGCCTTCTTCAAGAACTTCACTCATGGCTTGTTTGCTACACTCTTGCAAGCCCCCGCCATCCATCATCTACAACCCAACATCACTTACGACACTCCCGTCCTGTTCAACTCGCGAATGATGCCCCCCTTTGCGGCTCTCATCGCCTATTCCTCCAGTCTGCTGATCCTGGAAAGGAAGCTCAATGGATTGACGAATTACACGAGTCACTTCTCCCTCGACCCCAGCGGTGTGGTCCAAGGGATTGAAGCCTATGGTCACGCAGTGGGAGACATCGTGGGAACGTTGTCTGAAGGAGCACAAGGATTGGCCAAGACCTCCTGGTCAGGCATCAACAACCTGGGCTCTTCGGTCATCAAACCGATCATCACTGTCATCGGCATCATCCTGGCCATATTGACTGTCATCGCGGCAGGCGTCTTCCTCTTCTGGGTTTTGCAGTACACTTCGTGGGGAGCTGGCGCTAGGAGGAGAACGAGGGAGTGGAAGGAGCGTCTACAAGGATGGGACTTCACCAGCTACCTTCCTCAATGGATGACGGCCATTGGGACGACCACGGCCGAGAATCTGGATACTCAGTTTCTCCCCGTGGAAGCCCCATTGTCTCGCTCTGCTTCTGTGATGGACCTCGTCAGACTAGACTCACGAGGAGCGACTGCCGCGTTTAGTCGCGCCAATTCGCGAAGTCGGAGTCCAAGTCTACATTGTTCGTGGGGCCTTTCATGAGACATCAATCGGATAGGATCTCGAAGTCTAGCTGGGTCAAGAGTGTGGATCGATCGAACACCTTCGATGAGCTCTGTCAGTCTACTGCCATGGGACCAGGCCGCCGCGCAGCTGCCGCGGTCCTTGCGAAGTTCTCGGTCAACGTTGGCCCGTTCTCGCTCGACTACTCCAGCACCGCCGATGTCGCGTCGGCCTTGATAACCTCCCCCTGTTTAGTAGTACTGCTTGTAGCTTAGATCCGAGGCCCCGTTCCTCTGCCGTGCTAGTTGTTGATGTGATCGATCCTGTACTTCCTGGCCGCCCGCGGGTGCACTGTGCCATTTCCCAAAGCCGGTTTCGTCCGACCTCTAGTTGACGAGGTGGGCGGAAGGGAGGCCGGGATCAGTTGCTCCAAAATGTGGCTTGCTCTGCCCCAACTAGTTTCCGCTCTACCCCCTTGACGGTGAAGAAGAAAGAGATTCTCGCTATGTTCCCGCTGCATATCACCACATACATTGTGTTTTGGTTTGTTCCCATGATCACTTTTTTGATTGAAAATTTGCAGTCAACATTTGGCCCTATGTTAAAGCATAGGCAAAATTTTTGGAAAAAATTTGTTGTCTCAGATTTCCATTTTTACAGCCTAAATATCTTCTTTAGGGTCCAATACACCCTATCGCCACATAGGTTTTTTTGGTTTTTGTTCAAAATGGGTCAATCTTGAATCGACCATTTCCTATGCTTAAGCATAGGACTTCCCAGGCTTCAACAAATAAGAGACTAAAAGTACGGGGGCTGGAACACGAGGGGGTGGGGAGATTATTAAAATGAGGATTCCAGAACCTAGTACAAAACGTCAAGGGGCACAGGCTACTGTAGAGACTGAAGATAAAGATATGCAGGCAAACTATTTAAGAGATATAAAAATTGAAGATAATGATATTGCTGTCATTATCAACATAGTTCCTGAAGTTTGGTTGAAACATGGAAGAACCAGCCAATTCTCAACCGATTTCAAAAATTCCAACGCCATTTTGAAGATAAAATCAATATCTTTCAAATGCAAAAAACCGCATCACTAAATTCAAAGCCAGGCAAAAGATATGCACGAAAAACCTTCCAAAATGACCATTTTACCCAAACTTTTGATGTTTTAAGCACATTCCCATGATCGGATCAAGCTGGTTATAACGCTATCGTGTTCCCCGGCCACGATTTACCCAATAAGCCCTTAACTTCCTATATGCAGTTGGAATTCGGACTGCGCGAGGTGGTCACGCTATGGACACGTCTCAGCTTTTATATTATGGACTAGCATGGTATGGGCCTGCGGCGCACATCATTATTTTTGGTAATTCTTTAGAGCAAGTTTTAGTTAAATTACTTCTTGTATTTATTGCTTTTCATAAAATTCTTAGTTGTAGTTATTTGGAAAATCAGTCAATTCAATATTTATGCTCAGTTAATTCTCAAATAATTTTACTAAACAATTTCATATTTCAACGCCATTTACCAAATAAAATAAATACCTAATGAATGCCAAAAAATTCAAAATAAATTTGGAATTTGGGCTGCATGGGTCCCGATATACGGGTGCTCAGCTTTTTTCATGCATTAGCCTCTTTTGTGGTCTACCGACTCTTTTTAGAACTCCCACCCAGTGGCCAAATTACAGCCACACCAAATGAATGCAACAGCAAACATCCAGCTGTCCTCAAGGGACTTCAAAAAGTAGGCACCTAACCCAAGATAGGTAAGGCAGCCCGAGATGGACACTGGTTAGTCAAGCAGGTAGGAAATTTGTTTAATGAGTGAAATATTGCCAGATTGGATACCTGCACAAATCTGCGCAGATGCAAAACATTGAAAAAACCCAGTTTTTTTACGTTTTAAGCACTTTCCCGTGCTCGGATCAAGCTGGGTATAACACCATCGTGTTCCCTGGCCACGAGTTACCCAAAAAGCCCTTAACTTCCTAGATACAGCTTGAATTCAGACTGCGCAAAGTGTTCACGCTACGGACACGTCTCAGCTTTTATATTATGGACTAGGTTGGGAGAGGCCTGCGGCGCACATCATCATAATTTTTTTCGTAATTTGTTATTAAAGTGCTTTAGTTTTTTTATTATATGATTAGAAATTTGTGATACCATTTGCCATTCATATTCGAATATTTTTTTGTTTTCAGTTTTGGTTTTTGTGTAAAATTTAAATTTTATATATATCGTTTTTTTCTTATGCTGTATTTTAAATTTTATGGTTCTTTTAAAAAAATACATTCACTCTTTTCACAACAAAGTGCGAGTTAATTTTCAGCCATTCATTTTCTGAAGGCATAAAGATATCTTTGAACTGAATGTAAAAATGCATATTGAATGGGTGTCTATTGAATTCCAAAAAAAATTCAAACACGAATTTGGAACTTGGGCTGCATGGGTCCCGCTACACGGGTGCTCAGCTTTTTTCATGCGTTAGCCTCTTTTGTGGTCTTATGACTCATTTGGAACCCCCACCCAGTGGCCAAATTACAGCCACACCAAATAAATGAATGCAAAAGCAAACACCCGGCTGTCCTCATGGAGCATCAAAAAATCAGGCACCAAACCCAAACAAGGTAAGGCTGCCCGAGATGGACACTGGTAGGTCAAGCAGTTTGGAACTTTGTTTAAGGAGTGCAATATCACCCGATTGGATAGCTACACAAAACTGCGCAGTTCCAAAACATTGAAAAAACTCACATTTTCGATGTTTTAAGCACTTTCCCGTGATCAGATCAAGCTACGGACAACATATTTTGGTTAGGCGACCTCGATTTACCCAAAAATGTATTTACTTCCCATGCAGCTCCTGAATTGGGCCTGCGCGAAGCTATCTACTTACGGACAAGGCTCAGCTTTTATATTATGGACTAGTATGGTATGGGCCTGCGGCACAAATTGGCAGCTCCATACATGCCCTAATCAAGCCAGCCAGTTAGGCAAGGCAAAGGCTGCCGAATGAAATGTCCTGTCAGATCTTACTTAATTATCCACTGAAACATTGGAGGCCTGGGTAGGCCGCCATAATGGCTTATTAGCTAAAATTTGTTTTCTATGTAGCTCAGCCAATTCTCAACCGATTTTAAAAATTCCAACGCCATTCTTCGCGTAATTTTATTGCCTACCAAATGCAAGAAACAGTAAGTCAAAATTCGCTTCTTGTCAAAAACTACACCCGAAAAACCTTCCAAAATGACCATTTTACTCAAACTAATGATGTTTTAAGCACATTCCCGTGCTCGGATCAAGCTGGGTATAACGCCATCGTGTTCCTCGGCCAAGATTTACCCTTTAAGCTCCTAATATGCAAGATCCAGCTTGAATTCGGACTGCGCGAAGTGTTCACGCTACGGACACGTCTCAGCTTTTATATTATGGACTAGGTTGGGAGAGGCCTGCGGCGCAAATCATAATTTTTGTAATTTCCTAAATTGCTTTGGTTTATCCATTGTAAATTCATTGAATTACTCTTTGTAAATCCATTGAAACATTGCAGACTTGAGCAAGGCATCAGAAGGGCTTTTAGGTTCAAATTTAGAATATTTGTAACTTGAAAGAATCTATTGAAATCTATTGAAATTGATATTGAAATTTAGTATCTATTGAAAGAAAAAAATTTAAATGAAAATCAAAGCCATTTTGTATTTGGGCTGCATGGGTCCCGCTACACGGGTGCTCAGCTTTTTTCATGCATAAGCCTCTTTTGTGGTCTGCTGACTCTTTTAGAAACCCCCTACCCAGTGACCAAATTACAGCCACACCAAATGAATGCAAAAGCAAACACCTGGCTGTCCTCGAGGGACTTCAGAGATTGGGCAGCCAAACCTATAAAGGAAAGGCTGCCACGAATAATGCTGGCTTAGAGACCTGTGGGGACATTTATGTTTAATTAGTGCAACATTGACAGATTGGATACCTGCACAAATCTGCGCAGATGCAAAACATTGAAAAAACTAACATTTTCGAAGTTTTAAGCACTTTCCCGTGCTTGGATCAAGCTGGTTATAATGCCATCGTGTTCCCCGGCCACGATTTACCCAAAAAACTCTTAATTTCCTAGTTACAGCTTGAATTCGGACTGCGCGGCGTGTTCACGCTACGGACACGTCTCAGCTTTTATATTATGGACTAGGTTGGGAGAGGCCTGCGGCGCACATCAAGTTTCCTCAAAGCTCAAAAGCAGGTTTCCAAGGCTTCTAAGCCTATGCCAATTCTCTGTCCTCAGGTCATTTACATTTTCACTGAAACATGGCAGAGTTGGGTAGAGCGCAATCATGGCCACAAATGGCAAATTTGTTTTTGTCTCTAATTCATCCTCCAGCACACATTGCAAGCTCCAGCAAGCAGCATGCCAGCTCAATGGCCAGCACTTGCCATAATCAAGCCTTCCAGCTAGGCTGCTAAAGACAAAGGCAAAGGCTGCCGAATAAACTGACCTGTCATGTCTTACTTTAATATCCATTGAAACATTGGATGAATGGGTAGGCCGCCATAATGGCTTACTATCTAAAATTTGTTTTGGCTGTAACTCAGCCAATTCTTAACCGATTTCAAAAATTCCACCGCCATTTTGAAGATAAAATTTGTATCTATTGAATGAAGAAAACCGCATACCGAAATTCAAAGGCAGTCAAAAGCTACGCTCAAAAAACCCTCCAAAACGACTATTTTGCCCAAACGCTTGATGTTTTAAGCACATTCTCGTGCTCGGATCCTTCCATATATTTCAAATTCGCGTTCTACGCCCTCGATTTACCCAAAAATGTCTTTACTTTCCCTGCAGCTACTGAATTGGGCCTGCGCCAAATGTCTGGTGGACAGACACGTCTCAGCTTTTATATTATGGACTAGGTTGGGAGAGGCCTGCGGCGCACATTGCCAGCTCCAGACATGCCATAATCAAGCCAGCCAGTTTGGCACAACCAGACAATGGCTGCCGAATAAGAGGCCCTGTCGTATCTTACTTCAATGTCCACTGAAACATTGGAGGCCTGGGTAGGCCGCCATAATGGCTTATTAGCTAAAATTTGTTTTGTATGTAGCTCAGCCAATTCTCAACCGATTTTAAAAATTCCAACGCCATTCTTCGCGTAATTTTATTACCTACCGAATGCAAGAAACATTGTGTCAAAATTCGCTTCCTGTCACAAGCAGCATCCGAAAAACCCTTCAAAATGGCCCTTTTACCCAATTATTTGATGTTTTAAGCACATTCCCATGATCGGAGAAAGCTACGGACAACATATTTTGGTTAGGCGACCTCGATTTACCCAAAAATGGCCTTACTTCAACTGCAGCTACTGAATTGGGCTTGCGCGAAGCTATCTACTTACGGACAAGGCTCAGCTTTTATATTATGGACTAGGTTGGGAGAGGCCTGCGGCGCACATCATGACTTTTGTTTATTGCTTAGTGTATTTTTTATTGCGTTATATTTCAAATTCATTTAAAAATGTCCTATTGAATTTTCTGGTTCTCTTTTGCTATCTTGTTTATTTTTTTAAATTTATTATCATGGTATTTTTTTCTGATCCTTAATTTATCTTTTTGTAAATTAGTATTTTCACGTTACCCTGAATATCATTTCATTTTTAATATACATCGTCTATGTGGTGTAACAGCAGGAACATAGCGAGATTCTCTTTCGTAAGTCACCGGAAGAGGCCCGGAAGAGCCGGGAAGGAGAGCGGAACAGGTTAGGGCATCTTGGGGAAAATAGACAGACTGATCCCGGCCTCCCTTCCGCCCGCCTCGTCAACATGGGACCGACGAAACAGGTTTGGGAAACATCACAGCGCACCCGCGGGGCGGCCGGGAAGAACAGCAGTGATCACTCCAAGGGCTAGCGCAGGCAGAGGAACGGGGCCTCGGATCTAAGCTACAAGCATAGTATTTCTAGAGGGGACAGGAGGGTGATCATCGTCCGGTGAGTGGGGGTCGGTCGAATTCCGAATCCAGAGATATGAGACGAGCGTGGACCGCGATTGTGCTCTCGTAGCGTAGTGGTGATGAAGGGTCATTTCTGTAGGTGAAAGGAGAACCAAAGCTCCATCCGGTCTTTCCAGCACTAGTCGCTCCCGATGCGTCGAGTAGCGTTCTTGACCGTCAAAACAGCGCTCCAGAATCTTAGTCTGTCGAATTGCCACGTTCATGCCCCGAGGCTGCAGGACGGAGGTCCAGATTTGGAATCTGAAGCTGGGTAGACGGATGTCGCGGCAGTTGTCTATCTTGATGATGAAGTCCTTTCGCGCCGTCTTCCCCGATTGCTTTGGCTGGGCAGGCAGAGACGAATCTCCCTGCTTTGCGGCGGTCCGGAGACTGGAGCTCTCACCATCTGTTGGCGGATGGACTCCGGTCGGCCGGAGACGGGATCTCCCGCTTCTCTCTCTCGCTTCCGTCTCTCCTCCACCCATACTGGCCCGATCCGTGCAATATGTAGCGTTCTTCGTTCAGTTACGTATTGCTCTGAGTTAGCAAGCAATGAATTTTTAGTCCCAATAACTCGGATAATCCTAGCTCATCCATTTTGCAACATTTTAAACCAAAACTAAGACTACGAAACAATCTGTAATCTATGCCAAGTTGGAAACATTTATAAAGTGCAAAACATTCCTTCCAAACTATCATTTGGTTGTCAGAATGAAGTGTACCCTCTAGACTTTAAAGATGATGAAATGTCCCACTTCTCATCACAGATCTAATTAATTTCCTCACCTTCCGAGCAAAGATCCAGACTCAACATACAGATACTTGGGTTTTTCTGCAACTTTGGTACCCGAAATATTGCTTTTCTTTTCAACCAAGCCTCTTGCTTAGCGACTATACAAGAAACTACCAAATGCACCAAAGCCTTATAAAAAGACTAGTATAACATAGGGTTCATTTGCACAAAGTGGCTGAACCCATGACGTGAACTGCCGCCCCTTGTATTATGGTCTAAACAAACTCTCTCTAACAGGAATAATCTGAATCCATATAGTATGCATACGTAGACCACTAATTGATTTGATCCAATTAGACTACCCAGTGCAAATGATTTTTTTTCTTTTTAAACCCCGAAACGGGGTCATGTGGGCACTTTGGGGTTTTTTGGAGTGAATCCTTAGTACTGCCCCCAGGCCAAGTCCTGGGCGGCAGTTGAAAGGCAACATATAGGTAATTTTGGGCACAGATTACGAATTCGATGCCCATTTGCTTGTATCTGGTCCAAAAATCCACAACATTTGCAAAATTTGGCAAAAATGAATGAAATCGGCAATTGAAAAAACGGAGAAATTGCAATTGTCACACTTACAATAATTTTTGCTGAGGTCCGAAAATATATGTTGAAGCGGCCAATATGCCAGGCTTATCCTGAAAAAATTAGCAAATTTCATTGAAAAACCGCCGAGGAATCTTTGCTGACATATATATATAGACTCACACCCCTTTTTGGGGTGAATCCTTAGTACTGCCCCCAGGCCAAGTCCTGGGCGGCAGTTCAAAAATCAGCATTTGCTTCAAAAATTGTTTACTGCAAATCTGCAAATCTGCATATAATACTCACACGTAGCAAAACTTATGACAACACATAAATGTTTTTGTTAATCTGAACAAGTATAGATCATAAAAGTGCAGAAGTTGACCGCAAAAACAACTAATGCTTTTTACACTTATTAAGGTGAACGCAAGTTAAACATCAGAATATATATATATGGCCAAACA